>LBNU01028909.1:33932-45095 GCA_014162995.1 Artemisia annua
AAAAAATAAACAAGCATAAGCTTACAATCTATCAAACAAACCTAAGCAATATAACCCAACTCATAATCTATCTTCCTATATGATCAACAATAGACGCTTAAGATTCAAGCATAAAAGTAAACTAAATAAAATAACATAAAACCAACAAATATACTGTCAAATTTCAACATCAATTTATCATACAAAAGAACGCGATCTATAAACTATATATTTAACGCTATTGGACGAATAATGTCTGCTATGCCAAAGAGATCAAGTTGGGTCAAAAGAAAAAGGCCTGTAGATTAGATACTGGTTTGGGCCGCAGGCCAACAAACCCAATAGGTTTAGTAAACGGTTATTTAGGTTAAGATATGTAACGATTAGTTTAGTTTGTGTTGTTTACTTTTTAATGAAACGGTGTGACTCCTTATGAAAGCATCGGTTCATTCAGTATATATAGGATTAGGATTCTTTGTAAACATGTAACCCATACTTTTTATATATATCATTATAAAGGGTTCACCAAATCTTTTGTTTTCTGTTTTTTGTATTCTCAAATATATAATATCTACATGATGTTTGGAACATCATAATGATCCTGGAAGATCAGACCTGAGCAGAAACTTTACATGGCATCAGAGCCGATGGTTAGATTGATGGTTAGATAGAAGAAGTTGGTTGCGTGGAAGATAAATAAAGAATGGACGCGGTCATACCCAAGTTATTATCAAGAATAAAGGAAGCCTATGCGATGGGGTTCTGGGAGGAATATGCGAGGCAGTCAAGGAGTAAATAGGGATGGTGTAGATAATATACTACGAGGGAGCATGGAGAGTGCAAGGAAAACTAGATGATGTGGCAGGAAATGGCAAAGGTGTTGCAGACATTAAAGGATCACATGTTGATGCACAAATGGATGCTGAAGTAGGGGAAACACTAAATGGAACACCAAGGAAAAGAGATAGGACTGCAAGAGATGCCAAAATGGAAGGCATATTTGGAACCAAGGCAAGGCTGGAAGGGATGATAGGCAAAATAGAAATTCGATGATGGAAGAAAAGTTAATTATAACTTTTGAAGATAACCAACAAGGAAATGGAGAATACAAATGGCTTAGAAGGTCACAAAGAAGATGAAGAATGTAGAATTGAAGACTTTGGCATATCGACATTAGGGAGGAACTGTTGGACGAATAATGTCTGCTATGCCAAAGAGATCAAGTTGGGTCAAAAGAAAAAGGCCTGTAGATTAGATACTGGTTTGGGCCGCACGCCAACAAACCCAATAGGTTTAGTAAACGGTTATTTAGGTTAAGATATATAACGATTAGTTTAAGTTTGTGTTGTTTACTTTTTAATGAAACGGTGTGACTCATCATGAAAGCATCGGTTCATTCAGTATATATAGGATTAGGATTCTTTGTAAACATGTAACCCATATGTTTTATATATATCAATATAAAGGGTTCACCAAATCTTTTGTTTTCTGTTATTTGTATTCTCAAATAAATAATATCTACATGATGTTTGGAACATCATAATGATCCTGGAAGATCAGACCTGTGCAGAAACTTTACAAACGCCACATATATGTTACTGTCAAGTAATGCAGTTAAGTTTCAATTTTTACAAATTATGTTTATAAGTAAAACTGCATTGCGCAAACACATGTTTACAGTAATCGATGTTCACTGATTATGACCAGAATCACCTAAAAGAACTAAAAGAACTAACTACTTCAAGTACACCAACAGAATCATGTTAAACATAATCCACATACATTCATATCGCTAATAATTGCTATAATAAACAACATAAGATTCTATCGAAAAACTTAGTATAGTAGAACTACTATTACAAATTAAAATACACTAGAAATCACTAGTTCGCTATTATAAATCTAAAGACGTATCGAAAACTTTAGTATTATAAGTAGGATTGAATTAGTAAACACAGTAGCATATATTTATCATTAACAAATCTAATATTTTAAAAATCACAATCAAATTTTTACACAAACAAATTCTAATAGAATAACTTTAATCCATCAAAGTAACAAACTAGTAGATCTACAACTGTAGGCTCCTACCAATGATCAACTAATCCATATCTAAGCTAAGGCATACTTGTTATGGTGACACAAGGGAGATGATGGTTGCTTTAGGTTGGAGAGAAAAAAAGAAAGATGGAACTTGTATTACTTCTCACACTAGAAACACACACTACACTCTCAAATGACACATTTGAGGGGTATTTATAGTTACACTAGAGGCGCCCTAATGGGCTTTGGAATGGCTTGGATTGGGTTGGATTGGACTTTACATAAAAGACTAGCTTAAACAAATACTAACCTATTAGATTATTCCAAATCCACGAGCCCTTTGACTATTCTATTACATTTTCTATAGCACGTTTACAAAGTTACTAAAATAAGAATAACCATCACTTTCATTACTGCTAACAACAACGCATAATTTGTAACTTATGACATTAATCATCAAAAAGTAACCTGATTTGTTTCCCGATAATCTGAAATATTAGGTGTTGTGTTGATTACATTACCTGAAAACGTCTAGCGACAATTACGATTTACGGAGGTATGAGAAATGGGACTAATTCGTATCTATCGATAAAGATATTACATGTAATCTTTTATGTTGTCTTCATTTTTTATTGGTATTATAGAACTTTAAAAAATACTTTTACAATGATTAAATGGATATAGCTTAGGTGTTATACTGTTTCTATATATGGATGAAATGATATAAAAGCCTTAAAGTATTCTTTGACCAAATGTGAATAACTTGTTTTGAATGATAATTTGTTGGATAAGGAAATTCGTTTAATGTAGTTTAATTCGTTTTTCTTCCCATATCGTGTGCAGTATATGTAGTTTTAATAAAAGCGGTTAGCGTTGATATTTTGTGCATGTTTTTTTTTTTTTTTTTTTTTTTTTTTTTTTTTTTTTTTTTTGGTTGGGAGTAAGTTTTAAAAAATTTGTAGGTGGGAATAAATATTAAATATTTTTGACTTGAGGGTATTTTCAGTAAATATTAAATATTTTTGACTTGAGGGTATTTTCACATGAGCAAGATTAACTGTACGCCTCTTGAAAACTTTGCTCATTGTTTACCATAAACGTGTTGTGCCATAGTAAGGTGAATATTTTGGGTAAAGGGCCCTCCACCCGGTAAAATATATTACTTAAAATAAGCAGCTAAGTACAATGGAATGTGGCTGAAATACCACATTAACTTCAAGCAACCGCTTGAACAACTACTAAATCATTCATGACAGGCCATAAATGATCCACTAGTTGCACACAACTAGAAAACCAAAACAAAAACAAGCATAAACTAAGACATATCAACCTTTATGCTAAACAAAGAAAAAGCAACTTATCCAAGTCTATATCATGCATGGCAGCAGCCTTTAATTGGGCCGCAGATAGACCACTATCATCAAAGTAATCATCATCATAATCATTGTAGTCACATGTACCATCTTTCCATTGCTCCAAAAGACTCCTCTCATTCCCTCCACTACCGAAATAATTAGTCTCGTTAGGATATTCTAGAACTTCATCATCGTCGCTTTTAGAAACAACCACAATACCCACCTTAGAGAATAGGTTACCTACCTTAGTTGAAGAAGTACACGTAGAGGAAGAAATACTATGCTTAGTAGCCACATCCTGCTCCTTTTCGTTCAAATCAACCTTTTTTAGAGGTTTACCATCATCATCCACAAGAGTAACTTTCCCCTCAATTATTAGCTTTTCAAGCTTTCCAATTTTTTCAACAATAGGAGTAGTACTAGTACTAGTGTTACCATAATCACCCAAAGCAGAAATACAAGGAGAGAAAGAATTACCAGGCTTAGTAGCCGTAGCCTGTTCCTTCTCTTTCAAATCACTCACAAGCTGATCTTGTGACCCCTGACCATTCTGTTGACAACCATCCACATCCTCCTCCCCCAACGAGTTCAAAACATCACCAGATTTAGCATTAGAAGAAGTCTCCTTTTGACCCTTAGAATCCGAACGTTGATTGGTAGTTGTCGTCGCTATCGGTCTCCAAAATTTTGGTTTTGGCTTATTAAGCTTAACACCTCCAATAGGACGAGATTGGTAAGCTACCTTCTTCCCTTTATCCTTACGATTCATTACCTCGATAAAACCCTCATCATCCTTTTCCACGGTTGCAGAAGCCTTATCTGTCAAATTAGTATCCCTCCGAACAGTCTCCTTAACACATTTTGGACAATTGATACGATCATGTCCAAAAACTTTACACACATCACAATGAGGATGCTTCCATTCTTATTCGACTTTAATTATCTCCGTAGTATAACTACCATCCTCTTCATTTGGAATAGCCATACTAACTTCACTTTTTAAATCAGACTCCACACTTAGTTCAACAAGAGCACGAGCAAAACTAATACGTCCCCATGAATCAACACACATTGAGCTTGTGAATGCATCCAACATAATAGGTTTCCCCACTTGAGTAGCAATTAAACTCAAACCGTCTTCGGAATACGCAACAAAGGGAACATTATGCAATTTAATCCAAACTGGAACGTTAGTTACCTCATTTTTGGTTAATGACATCTTCGAATTCCATTTGTTAAGAATGATGGGCGATTTTCGAATTAACCAAGGGCCACTTTGAAGAACACGATCCACACCCTCATCCGAATCAAACTTAAAAAGGTAAACACCAACATCATTCTTCATAAGCTTTTTGAAGCCAAACTTACCCCACGTATTGGTAACATAGTTTTGAACAATTGGGAATGCAATAGTCTTACCAACGAAATACCCAATGAGAGTATTCTCATACCTTCACAAAACACTTTCCATAACAGCCTTAGGTAACATCGTATCATGGTTATCCACACGAACCTCATTGATAAAGGGCATGAAATTGACTTTCTTTTTCATAGGCTCATTATTAAGAAGGGAAGCATACGACGTTGGTTTAACTTGTGCAACTTCAAGAGGAGTAGGCTGCACATTCAACGAAGGAACCACATTACTCATACTAGTATTATTGTTACCTTTTTGCCCCATATGAGCAGCTGGTCCACCCCCCTTACAAGTACTATCACTAACGTCAACACGTCGAGAAACACCACTCTCGACATTAGTATTCTTCATGGGCTGTACAACCACATTTTTGTCCACTGTGTAGACAAATTAATATCTCCATCATCATCAGTGATCCAATCAGTGATAATAGGCTCGTCACTAGGAGTACTCACATTAGTGGGATTACCTTAAGCATTCTTCTCGGCTAAACTAGTTTGACCGGCCAAACTAGTAGAGGAACTGTTTTCAGCATCACCAATCCCACATGTTAACTTCCCATCACGTTTCGCCCCTTTGGAGGCACTTTGATTATTCAAGAATCCCTTTTCCATCTCTCAAAACCCACTAACAACACGAAGAAACAATCGTAAAACAAAGATCCGGCAAACACCAAGTAGCAATTACAATATCGAAAAAGAAAAAACCCTAAGACAAGTTAGGGTTTTAATTTCATGAAGAATATAGCCCTAACCCATCCTATAGATCGCAGCAATTGAAAATCAAGAATCGACAAGTATAACAGTTAATACGTCTAAAAGGAAGTTGTGTGAATTAAAACCAATTAAAATAGTGATGGTCAACAAAGGTNATAACTACCATCCTCTTCATTTGGAATAGCCATACTAACTTCACTTTTTAAATCAGACTCCACACTTAGTTCAACAAGAGCACGAGCAAAACTAATATGTCCCCATGAATCAACACACATTGAGCTTGTGAATGCATCCAACATAATAGGTTTCCCCACTTGAGTAGCAATTAAACTCAAACCGTCTTCGGAATACGCAACAAAGGGAACATTATGCAATTTAATCCAAACTGGAACGTTAGTTACCTCATTTTTGGTTAATGACATCTTCGAATTCCATTTGTTAAGAATGATGGGCGATTTTCGAATTAACCAAGGGCCACTTTGAAGAACACGATCCACACCCTCATCCGAATCAAACTTAAAAAGGTAAACACCAACATCATTCTTCATAAGCTTTTTGAAGCCAAACTTACCCCACGTATTGGTAACATAGTTTTGAACAATTGGGAATGCAATAGTCTTACCAACGAAATACCCAATGAGAGTATTCTCATACCTTCACAAAACACTTTCCATAACAGCCTTAGGTAACATCGTATCATGGTTATCCACACGAACCTCATTGATAAAGGGCATGAAATTGACTTTCTTTTTCATAGGCTCATTATTAAGAAGGGAAGCATACGACGTTGGTTTAACTTGTGCAACTTCAAGAGGAGTAGGCTGCACATTCAACGAAGGAACCACATTACTCATACTAGTATTATTGTTACCTTTTTGCCCCATATGAGCAGCTGGTCCACCCCCCTTACAAGTACTATCACTAACGTCAACACGTCGAGAAACACCACTCTCGACATTAGTATTCTTCATGGGCTGTACAACCACATTTTTGTCCACTGTGTAGACAAATTAATATCTCCATCATCATCAGTGATCCAATCAGTGATAATAGGCTCGTCACTAGGAGTACTCACATTAGTGGGATTACCTTAAGCATTCTTCTCGGCTAAACTAGTTTGACCGGCCAAACTAGTAGAGGAACTGTTTTCAGCATCACCAATCCCACATGTTAACTTCCCATCACGTTTCGCCCCTTTGGAGGCACTTTGATTATTCAAGAATCCCTTTTCCATCTCTCAAAACCCACTAACAACACGAAGAAACAATCGTAAAACAAAGATCCCGCAAACACCAAGTAGCAATTACAATATCGAAAAAGAAAAAACCCTACGACAAGTTAGGGTTTTAATTTCATGAAGAATATAGCCCTAACCCATCCTATAGATCGCAGCAAACGAAAATCAAGAATCGACAAGTATAACAGTTAATACGTCTAAAAGTAAGTTGTGTGAATTAAAACCAATTAAAATAGTGATGGTCAACAAAGGTAGGCTCTAATTGGTATTAAATCAAAGGCAAAATACGTGGCAAACGAATACAGCAAAGCAAAGAGAAACCCAAATCATAAATTAACGGGAGCTAGCAATCCGGACCGTATTGAAAAGGTTCCTGAGACACAGCATGGGAAACAACGATTAGTGGATATTGGAAAGAAGGAGTGCCAACATGCCAACATGAATGGATAGGCCCTAGTAAGGTGAATATTAGTTTATGAAGCTAGCATGTTTCCAAGCCACAACCGATGTGAGATTTCACTAGGGTGTTACAATCCCCCCTAGGGACTCAATGTCATCGAGTAGGTTTGCCCTACCATCTCGAACGTCTCAGAAGTGCCTATGATGCCACTTGTAGCGTCCCAAATACTTAGACCATATTATTGTTCGCTTTGCCCTCTCACGACTTAGCTTTCGTGGTCCTCATCTGAAGACTTCCCATGAAGTAGAGCATGGTTAACTGCAAAGTACTTGAGAACTCTACCCGCAATGGACCACAAAAACTTGTTGTGTCATAGTATGGCAAATGTTATCTTATAAACCTAGCATTACCACAACCGATGTGATATTTTTCTAGGGTGTCACGTAAAATTATATCTTGACTTATAGACGAGATCCTTATTCAAAGTTTTGTTGGTGTAACATACAAGCACCACTCTTAGAGAGCTGTATCTACTAAACTCTGAGTAAAACAAATTTCTAATAAGATGACGATATATTTGAAAGAGAGAAACATGTATCGGGTCATAATAAATGTGACAAGCTACGTAAGCACGTGCATAATATCTAATAAAAGAATCTATAGATATAATTTCATTATTACATCACTAAAATTATTTTTCTAGCAAGAATTTATGTGATTTATTTTATGGGTTATGCTATGCAAAAAAACTAGTATGATTTATTTTATATGTAAAATGATAACAGCCCTTTAGACCTAGTCCAAGTTTGCAAAACATACACACACAGAGTTGAGCTCACAAAGTCACACACAAGTATATCCCTTTACAAAGTATACTACTTCGAATGATCATAGACTTGTGCACCTAGAGTTCTACTCAAGGACGGAGCAAGGACTAAATATGACCGGGTGCACAAAATCTTTTGAACCGTAATACTGGAAACACATTTCGAAGGACCGGGTGCATTTAAGATGCATTTAGGAAAAATCGGAATTTTTTTCAAAAATTAACACTGCATCGAAAAAACCCATGGGGTTCCCCGGCACTTGCGGGAAAACCCGCTAGCTCCGTCCTTGGTTCTACTGTCGGCCATGACATGTAACACTTTATTTTGTATTCTTGATTCAGGAAGTGTAAAGTACATAAAATATGATAGCATGTCTTGTTTATTTGATGTAAAACATACATACAATTAATACTTTGTACGCCGTTGTATCTAGTGTGATGTGCTACGACCTAATTTGCAACTAGGATGTAGCTAGAGTACATATACAACTATAATATTCAAAATTCAAGCGTGATCATGTCTTAGCACTAGTGAAAGCAACCATGGTCGAACATGAGTGTGCCTTATATGGTCAGATATGCAACCATGGTTCGGGCTCGTAGGATAATGTCCCCCCTAAAACCCAAGTGACACATCTTTTGTCCACCAACACAATGGTTGGTAATTAATAACCGAAAATAACTATTTGAGTTGGTGGTTATTTAACCACATTCCTGGTCTCATTTGCAGAATATAACAACAATAATACTCTAACGTTTTCTGACTGATTTCTCGTGCCTTATATTTCAATTGCACAATATGTCTTATCCAATTAAGGGTTTCGTGAACCTGATGTATATAGGGTCGAAATACTTTAATCTGAAAGTGATTGCACGATTCAGATTGATATCCAGATTATAAACCATTCACACACCACTAAAATTTCCTACTATTTCTAATAGGTCGACCATTGTAACATCAAATTCTTTTTAGCTAAAAGATGGAGCTTGTGATATTTACAACATCCTAAATCACTTTAACTAAAAATTATGTTTACTAATGTTGAAAGATTATACCAGTTATATCTAACTTAGCACATTCAGTTATTTACAAATAAATCTAACAACAATCAAGAAAATGTAAAAAAAATCTGTCCATTTGGATCGGTTACTAACGCGGAACCCGCCAAACACGTATTTTACCACTTCTACCAACGTCGTTGGTAAATGGTAAACAAGAGAACAAGCCACAATATCCGTCTTTGATTTAAGTTACGATAAAAGAAAACAGCTAGTTCACAGAGTACCATCTAGGTTGTTTTCATTTATTTTTTATTTTTTTTTAATATTTTTTTATTATTATTATTTTTTTTAGTGCATGTCCCCGGAAAAAAAACCAAAGCACAAACATAATCACATACATCAACCCAGATGCGAAAACTTGTATAGAGAAAACGAAATAGATTAAACTCATACCCAACATTATCCATCACCTAACCATTATTTGTCCCTCCAAAGTCCACAGCTTTATGGTGCAATTAATTTCAACATATCCAAGCGTCTTTGAAATTTTAGCAAAGAAGGATGTAAAGGAACTATAATAAGATCATGAAAAGTCGTGGGGCCTTGAGTAATAATTTTAGCACATCGTTGGAATTCTTCATCATTGTATAATAGAGTGTTGGATTGTTCTGAAATGTCAACACTAAACGATGGTGATAGTTGTCGTCCTGTAGCTTGGACATGAGCCACACTGCAAAAAAAAAAAATGCTAAATGTGAGAGGAACATCAACTGATTCATTTGTACTTTGACTGAGTAATCAGTGTTTTATGTTTGGAGACAAGTAGTACTTTGGGTTATTTGATATGAACCAGCAAACTAAAATGAGAAACTTGCATTGTGGACCTTAATGTTATAGAAGTAAATATTAAGGGTAGTTTAGTGTATTTTTATGTTAGGATTCTGTAAAAACCGACCCATTGTATTGGGCTGGGTTTATTAGGATAACGGTATAAACCGTTTAGTTAGGTTACAACGTTTAGAAAAGTTGTGCCGCATAATAGAATCGTTGTGTCTCTTTGAAGGCAACGATTCATGCAGTATAAATAGGTTAATTTCTGTAAACAATTCATTCCATATCAATATAATTCAATAATACATATATCAGTTTCTTTAAACAATTTATGTTATTTCGATTACAAGTTTCTGTCCCATTAAGGAAGTTGTATAAAGTGCAGAAACAAGGTTTAATCCAAAGCAAGAAACCAACAATTGGTATCAAGAGCAAGATCGATCCCAGGAATCAACCGCAAGAACGCAAGTAAAGAAGAAAGAAAGAAAAAAGGGAGAGGACACCTGGTCATTCGATTGAAGAAATAAGAAAGGAGGAACAATTTTTTCTTCTGATCACACCGGCAAGATTGAAAGATCAATTTGGTATTCTCTAGATTTTTTTCTCTTGCTTTTTAATCAATTTAGATTTAGGTTTTTAGGAAAAAGGGAATCTTAAAGAAAGAAGTGTTTTTTAAAATTGTCCATTATTTGCAAGTTTGAAAAAAACGAAATTAAAATTTTTTTGGTTTATTATTTGCAAGAACAAAACACCAAATTAAGAAAAGTATAACTTCAATTTGTTTTTTTTCTAAATATTGATTGTTAGTAAGATAGAAATTCCCCATTAGCAAGAAAAAACCCCGATTGATTAAAGTAGCAAAGACGAATCTTTTGAGATTCAAAGTAAGACAAACGATCTTTTTAAAAATTTCATTTCAGCAAGTAGCAAGTAAACCGAACCCTTGTGGTTCATAGCAAGTTAATCCGAATCCTAGTGATTCTTAGCAAGTCAAAACCGAACCCTTGTGGTTCATAGCAAGTTAAATTGAATCCTTAGGTTTATAGCAAGTTTCGAGCCTTAAGATTCAAATAGCAAGTTTCGAGCCTTTTCTTAGGTTCAAATAGCAAGTAGAACCCTTGATTCAAACCAGCAAGAAAGTAGAATCATTGGTTTTTAAATATTAGCAAGTAGAGTTTTTGATCTTTTGATCAAACACAATAGCAAGAAAACCAGAAACCATCTCGGTTCTGATTGTAAGAAGAAAGCAAGTTAAAGTACGCAAGCATGGTAGAAGGTGACAAGCATGATAACGCATCAAGCAGTGCATCAATTCGAGAAGGAAATGTTCCACTTCAATGTCCAAAATTGACAGATA
>LBNU01028909.1:46564-75024 GCA_014162995.1 Artemisia annua
AAAACCCACCTCCACAGATAGTGTCAATACCACTGGTGCATCAGTGGCAAGGCCATGGACTCCCCATGACTGGCTAATAATTCTAACACATAAAGGCAAAACATATAATGGGCATAGGAGTAGGAAATGCTATATGAAAGAAATATAGCATGCAAACGAATATCAACTCATATTAATTTCAAAGATCAACAATAAGAATCATACAATGGGAACATAGCAATGGCTTAACGAATTATAATCAGAACAGTAACAAAAGAGAGAAGGATGGCCTTTACTAAAAAGGCAGAATATCTGTACCTTATGAAATGAAAGCAAATGGAAAATGAACACAAGGAAAGGTGGATCACTCCTTCTTCACCGAATCTACACGAATTATAATTACATATTACTTATACGCTTATTTAATATCATAACGGATTTTTAAAGCTCGTTATAATTACATCTTCATAGTTAGGGTTTATTTAGGTTAAGATGTTCAAAACATAGGTTTAGGGTTCCATTAATTAATGCATATCTTAATTAGATTATAAATGTGATCCCAAATTAGGTTTAGCCGAATTAGAAGGTTAGGGTTATACCGAATTAGAAAGTAGGTTAGGGTAATAAAAATAGTAAAACAATTAAGGACGTAAAGGGAATCCGAATAGACACACTAAGAACCCTTTTACTCACACATTCTCGTAAATAAATATTAACACACTCACAGATAGGATAAGAACATGTGACACATACGACACACACATATCACAACTTCATATTCATATTAATGGGACTCGAAACCACTCACAACTAAGCCTTTAATTTGACTTAACAATATATGTAGGTACACCAGTTTTTAAATATGACTTGCAAGAGTAATAAAACTCACGCCACCCTAACATCAACACAAACCATGCGAGACTTACCATTCGAAACAGGTTGCTCATGAAATTACAGTTACACAACCATGCATGTATACTCATGAAACACATGAAGGGACACATTAACACTACAATATTAGTATATACATGTTTATATGATCACGACATGCAAGTTAATCTTGTATAGTTTTAAGTTAATAAACCCTTATCCAGTTTTAACCATATTCGACTCATACATAAAACCCATTTTACCTTAACTTGACACAACATACACACGGTTTTACTACCCATGTCCCACAATAGCAGCCCATACATGCGACACCATCAAGACCTTATTCGACTCACACAAAACTCACTCGCGACACTAGTAGCAACAAGACCTGATCGTCACCCATATCTCTTAACCCATTTAATCCATAATTCACACATAAAATCATGACACAACTGAGTAAAACCAGCTCTTATATGACCCAACATAGAATCACACGCGACACACAACGCACATATATGACCTCAGTTTTATCAAGACAACCATGGAGTTTAACGAGACCAAAATCAGCCTAAGTCTACCTCCATTTAGATCTGGTTGGAAACACAGGTTTTATAGGTTATTTAGTCAATATTATACATGTACAACAGCCCCATGTCAACACACACTTCCACATACACAAACGCAACAATAACGACATACACACACTCCACATAAATCACAAAACAGACCTAGCCATCGTTAACATGTACGCACTTGGGTTCCAGATTTGTGAAGCGTATAAAATGGTCCAATGGAGGGTTCACATGTCAGGTTGAGGGCTGAATAATAATGGGTCCAACTTCAGTAACATGGGTCGATCAAAACAGGAAAACAAGAGTCGAATATACCAGGTTTTAGCATGTTTAGTCTATGATTTCATGTGGCGTTTTCATGTGCTATAGGTCGACGAAACAGCAAACAAAACAAGAAGACCATCACGTATATAAAGCATGACACTGAATAGGTTTTTAATGTTGTTAATATTCTGATTATATACATACGTTTATGTGTCGAATGGAAAAAGAAAACAACGGGTGATGTGGTACCTCTGTTGGCAGATTTAACGAGACAAGAAAAGAGAACAAGAACAAGTCCAAACCAATTATAACCACAGCAACAAACCCTTGTACCCCACGAATGAACACCAACAGCAACAAGCAGCAACAACCGTAGGTCTTGAGAGGAAAATAATCACCAGGAACTCGTTTTTGTTTAGTGTCGTATGAAAAAAGAATGACAGAAAGGCCGAATGAATATATGGGATGGGGAAAGCGTGTTATAAGTTTGGGAACAAATAAAGATCGAATATTGGTTTTAATGAATGACGTGTAAAAAGGGCTAGGGAATAGGCGCATGCAATCTCTTATTTTCTTAAGGATATACACAATATTATTTGCTCTAATCTCCTTGTAAATTTCCAGTTCTAAAAGGCAATAGAAAACGTGTATGGGTTTGTACAAGGAATTTGGAAAGTGACAACTTTTATTTATTTTGTTAACTTTAGGTAATGGTGGATATAATTAATATATAGTTTTAGGTGTATTATTAAATATATGGCTTAGGTAAAAATTAATAATATTTACTTAATACATAACATATAGTTTGAATTATTTAGTTACCAATTAGTCCCTTGACTTTAGAAATTTTCAAATTAGACCCCATTTAGGTTTTCAGATTGTTGGGTTTTACAATAAATAGGTTAATTTCTGTAAACAATTCATTCCATATCAATATAGTTCAATAATACATATATCAGTTTCTTTAAACAACTTCTGTTATTTCGATTACAAGTTTCTGTCCCATTCAGGAAGTTGTATAAAGTGCAGAAACAAGGTTTAATCCAAAGCAAGAAACAAACATGCATTTCACCATCAGAGTTTATCAAAGAGCGGAAACATAAGTTATCTTATTAGTTCAANTTAATGTTATAGAAGTAAATATTAAGGGTAGTTTAGTGTATTTTTATGTTAGGATTCTGTAAAAACCGACCCATTGTATTGGGCTGGGTTTATTAGGATAACGGTATAAACCGTTTAGTTAGGTTACAACGTTTAGAAAAGTTGTGCCGCATAATAGAATCGTTGTGTCTCTTTGAAGGCAACGATTCATGTAGTATAAATAGGTTAATTTCTGTAAACAATTCATTCCATATCAATATAGTTCAATAATACATATATCAGTTTCTTTAAACAACTTCTGTTATTTCGATTACAAGTTTCTGTCCCATTCAGGAAGTTGTATAAAGTGCAGAAACAAGGTTTAATCCAAAGCAAGAAACAAACATGCATTTCACCATCAGAGTTTATCAAAGAGCGGAAACATAAGTTATCTTATTAGTTCAACTTGAAACAACATAGCTCATTGTTCGTTAGCTACATAATCATAAGCTAGCCTGAATAATATATATGATTACAATTTCATTTTCGTATTTAATAAAGGGTATCTAGACATATGTCTAATAGAGTGATAGTAACTCGTGATAAAGAGAGTTTGTATAATATTTACTCTTGTTCAATAGCAGGCAAATTTAAAGCTGACTCCATAACGAAACACTATTGTATTTTCAAGCTAGAGTTGAATGTTTTACTAATTCTCAAATTCTCATTATTACAATTAGCAACATTATTTGGATTGATCCCTTGAAGTGTATGCGTATTAGTCTCCAAAATCTTAAAGATGAATTCAGGGTAAATAGATAACAATGTTCAAGATCTGGCACGCTAGATTTTTGTTAAGCTTTATCACTTTAGTAAGATCGTTAAGATTTCCCACTTTGTGAATGCGAATTTTAGTCTAAATGGTCATGGCAAGTGTATAGTCTCCAAAATCTACAGATGTATCCAAGTGGGTAAGTGGAAAACAGCGTTAAAAATTTGGCACTCTAGATTTACGTAATTAAACTATTATCATTCTATTTCAAGTAAATTATAAGGCTAACCCAGTATCCAAATATTAACAGAGAAATGGAATTGGATCAACATATACCAATTGCAAAAACAAAATAATAAAACAAGTTGTTCATGTAATTATAAGAACGTACCATATATAATACTTTCCATCAGATAGTTTTCTCTGGACACGACCCAAGAATTCAACTTGCAAAAAACCACCAACACATAGTATAGGCTCAGGCAATATGAAATTCTGTAAGCGACTTTCCTGTTATCACATATATTAGTTTGACAAAATAGGCTTCAAATCATAGGAATTTTCACCAAATGTACAAGTAATCTTGAAAATTATATAGCATAAATTTTGTTTCATTTCACCTGAACCATTGGGAAAGTTTCGGAAGTATAAGTCCAAACAAACTTGTCATCGGCACATTCTTGCGCCTTTATGAAATTAAGACCAATATCTTTCTGGGATTTTGGATGACCCATTCGGAATCTCACAAACCTTGCAGAGTAGATTGGAGATTGGATTTCCCACTACCAATAAAGCTGTGTATGAAAAATTTAATTATCAGTGAGTTAAACAATGAGCATGAGGAAAAAAGTAAGCATATGATGTAGACCAAACCTTGAAAAGGTGTGATATCAATCTCGGTGATAACACATATAGTACCATCCAAATAATATATCAAAGTTTCTGGTACTTCTGGATCATCATGTCCTTTACTTGACCAATACCTGTCTAGACATTTTTGGGTAAGATTCATAGTGTTGATGATGCTTTCTTCCGGGTAATTATTAGTGCTCGATGCACTCGCTGGATAACCAAGGCAAGAATCTAGCTGAAATGATGTACAAGGCCAGAATAGAGAAGCGTATGTCTTATGTTCTCTTTCAAAAGTGTTGTTATGAGGATCAACACTAGCCGGTTCAGAGTTATAAGTTGCTTCAGCTACATAAGCTATGCTAGCGATCTGAGGAAATACTCTCAAACAAAGTTGCTTACAAAGTCCATTAGATATCACTGCAAAACAAGTTAATTAATTATTTATTGTTCTCATTAACATACCTCAAATAATTAAACACGAGTAATAAATTTTAGACCATAAACAACAATTGTATTTCATTAAATTGTTGAGCTCAGTCTTATAATCTTGAATCACAATACTCGATAATAGGGGGAAAAAATGAGGTTAACTTGTAAGGAAACTGATCGAGTAACATGAAGTATTCGTTATAAAGGGAGTAAATAAAAGGTAACTCATTTACGAAGGCATCAAACTTAGAGAAAAACCTGTCATACTCACCAATTTTCGCCAATATTGAGACACAGCAGATGCACGGATTATGTCAGCAGGATCATGCAAACACATAAGTATTTTGAGTACCACGTCAACTTCTAGCAACCGCAAGAAGTCGATATGAGTCTTCATTGTCTGCAAAAAATAAACAAGCATAAGCTTACAATCTATCAAACAAACCTAAGCAATATAACCCAACTCATAATCTATCTTCCTATATGATCAACAATAGACGCTTAAGATTCAAGCATAAAAGTATACTTAATAAAATAACATAAACCAACAAATATACTGTCAAATTTCACCATCAATTTATCATACAAAAGAAAGCGAACTATAAACTATATATTTAACGCCACATATATGCTACTGTCAAGTAATGCAGTTAACTTTCAATTTTTAAAAATTATGTTTATAAGTAAAACTGCATTGCACAAACACATGTTTACAGTAATCGATGTTCACTGATTATAACCAGTGATGACGTATAGTCCGCACTCGGGTCACGAACCCGACCAATGGACGCTACTACACTCAAGCCCATCACGAATGGGCTATAACGATAGCGGTTTGGGCTTACGTAGACCCAAACCCAAAGTTATTTATGGTCTTGATATAGGATATCTCTTATTTATGGGATATGTATCATATGACCGACTTAGGCGGGATACGCCGAAGAGTGAGGAACACGAAACCTACAGGGATTTCGTGTGTATATAAAGGGCATCATGGCTCTCATTGAGGTATCATCTAATAACCCTAACTCTTCACTAAAACCCTAAAACCGATTACTTACTCTCACGCCGGAGGATAATCGTGGGAAACAATCCCACGATAAGCCTAACAGTGTTTTCTTGCTTTCTTAGTGCGCAGGTCACAACATCAAGGTTCAATTGATACGAGAACAAGAGTCCAAACAAGGAACGCCCAACTTTTGTATCAACAAGTGGCGCCATCCGTGGGACCCTACACTAAGAACTCTACTAAGGATGACAAATCGGCAAAGTGATTCGACCCCTAACCAGGCCTCTGGGACAACCAGTGCGCAAAGAAACCGAGAGTCAGGCCCAAACCTGGTTCTCCCGACCATGGGACCACCCACAAGAACTACCCAGGCCACCATGACAACTACTAGCGCAGAGGATGCACTGCGCACCCCCTACCCGCGCTGGAAATCAACCCCATCGAGGCGCCACGCGCGCCTCCTCGATGCAGGGGACCAGAAGTGGAAGCAGACATCCGTGCGCTAGAAGGAGTCACGCCTCAATTAGCACCAAGTGACTTCGTGTCTCAGAACTATGAAGCCTTGGCTGCCCTTATGCGGGAGGAAGAGAGAAGAAGGTCAAGTCGGACCCTGCAAGTCCGGCTTGACTTCGACCCTGAGAATGAAGCATCCCCACCAAGACACAGAAGGGAAAGGCGCGATAGTCGCCGACCCCCAGTGTTTGCTAGGGTCGGAAGGAGAACCGTACCGGACGAAGCAACTAACTCGTCGTACAGGGAGGAGCACGAAGGCGAGGGACGGCGTCCTAATGTCCACGATAGGCTTGGCCATCTCAGGGCTTATGACAGACTGGGACGACGGCGCTCCCCCAGCGAAAGCCCTTCAAACTCGGATTCTGAGGATAGCCGACGCAAGCGTCGCAGAATAGCGAGTTCATCTTCAAGTGACTCCTCGGACAACGAGGACGAAGAGACATGACACTGGAAGTCCAGAGAAAGGTACCGCGACGAGGAAGACGAAGATATATCTCGTCCTTGGCGTCGCCAGAAGGTTGATGCATTCACTAGGCGCATCAGCGATTTTTCAGAGGATAAGAGAAGGCGCATGCCCGCTAATGTTATGACTTATGATGGGATGGGTGATCCTGATGATCACCTAAAAATTTTCGAATCAGCTGCTACTATTGAGAACTGGCCACAACCGGTGTGGTGCCACATGTTCAACTCTACATTAGTGGGGAATGCGCGAAACTGGTTCAGTAAACTGCCACGCAGAAGCATTAACGGGTTTGAAGAGTTGCGTAAGGCGTTTCGCTTGAATTTTACTCAAAGGAAGAAGTGCGCCAAAAACCCTGTCGAATTGGCTAGGGTAAAACAGCGCCAAGGGGAATCCACAAGCGCTTATGTGGAGCGCTTTAAGGACGAATGCATACATGTCAAAGCGTGCCCCGAGTTACTAAAGATTTCAGGATTTATGAACGGGATCAATAACCCATACCTTATCAAGAAGTTAAACGACAGGGTTCCCCAAACCTTTGACGAGCTCATGAAGCGCACAAGGTCCTTTATCCAAGGAGAAGCCGCCGCTGCGGACAGCAAGAAAAGCTACTCAACCTATAGGTCACAAGAACAACCCAGGAGACAATCCAATGACCAGAGTAGCAACCGTGATAAAAGCTACCGCAGTCAAGGGGGCGGGCGAGGGAATGACAAATATACTCCGCTAACGAAGACTCCAAGGGAGATATTTGTGACGGAAGGTGCAAACTTCCCGAAACCTCCACCAATGCGCCCCCCGGAAGATCGGCGCATAGGGAACGGGTACTGCGAGTACCACGGACAGAAGGGCCATACCACCAACGAGTGCGTCCAATTGCGCCAACTAATTGACAAGCTGGTCAAGGAAGGCAGATTGGATCACCTGGTCAAAAACATCAAAGAGGGGAAAGATAAACAAAAGACAGGGGGCAAAAAAGAAGCACCCAAGGACAAGGCTGACACCATCTACATGATACAATCATGGCAGCGAAAGACGAGGCAAAAAGTCAGCCAAAAATTCTCTTATGAAACAAAAATCTCTTTCCCCACCTTGACTTCGGACAACGCAGTGACAGAGCCACTAACCATCGAGATAAGCACGGGGGGTCACAATATCCACCGAATGTATGTCGATGGAGGAGCGTCTGCAGATATAATGTACGAGCACTGCTTCAAGAGACTGCGGCCAGAGATCCAAAACCAGTTAATCCCGGCCACGATGTCGTTAACTGGCTTTACAGCAGAAAAGTTATGGCCGATGGGGCAAATTCGACTATTAGTTGTGGTCGGTAATGAAGAACACTCCACGGCGGCCTGGATAAATTTTATGGTGATCAAATCTCCCTTGCCATATAACGGCATCATTGGAAGACCAGGGATATCAGCCATGCGCGCGGTCCCATCCACAGCACATGGGATGCTTAAATTCCCTGTGGAAGGCGGCATTATTACCCTCTACAATACCGTAGTACCACCCAGAGAGTGTAACACGATCATGAGTGAAACCACACACACTCCAAAACAGCGCGCAACTAAAGTATCAAACCTGAAGGTCGCAATCCATCCAGATTACCCGAAGCAAGAAATAACGATCGGGGGATCGCTATCTGACAAAGGCAGAGCAGCCGTGTGTGCACTCTTGCAAAAGAACCTGGACATTTTCGCATGGGAACCAAAGCACATGACTGGCGTGCCACGAGCGATTACAGAACACAGGCTGCAGATCCGACAAGGGTATTCCCCGGTGCGGCAGAAAAAGCGCGGTCAAGCTCCAGAGCGCGCAAAAGCCATTCTCGATAAAGTACGCAAGCTAGTGGACGCAGGGATCATGCGAGAGGTTTATTACCATGACTGGCTCTCCAATCCAGTGATGGTCAAGAAGAGTGATGGTAGTTGGAGGATGTGCGTGGACTTCACGGACCTCAACAAAGCATGTCCACAGGACTGCTACCCATTACCAGAGATAGACTGGAAGGTAGAATCTCTATGCGGATACCCCTTTAAATGCTTTTTAGATGCATACAAAGGGTATCACCAAATACAAATGGCTAAAGAAGATGAGGAAAAAACGGCCTTCCACAAAAGCCAAGGTGTCTATTGTTATACAAAGATGCCTTTTGGATTAAAGAACGCGGGCGCCACCTATCAACGATTGGTAGACAATGCATTTGCAAAGCAGGTGGGCCGCAACCTGGAGGTCTATGTTGACGACCTTGTCATCAAAAGCCATACTGAAGACGAGTTGGTGCGTGACATTGAAGAAACGTTTAGAACACTGGGAAAAATCAACATGAAGTTGAATCCTAAGAAATGCTCTTTTGGCGCTACAGAGGGCATGTTCCTTGGATATTTAATAAAGCCTGATGGCAACAAGCCATCCCCAGAAAAAACAAAGGCCGTCATCGAACTTCCTTCAGCGCGCACGTTGAAAGAGGTCCAGTCTCTGAATGGCAAACTAGCTGGCTTGAACAGATTTCTGTCCAAATTAGCAGATAAGTCACTCCCTCTCTTTAAAACACTCAAGAAGTATACCAAAAAGAGAGACTTCCTGTGGACTAGGGAAGCCGAAGAAGCTTTTGCACAGCTTAAGCAGCACATAGCAGCGCTTCCCACACTAGTTGCACCCTGACCAGGGGAAGAGTTAATCACGTACTTATCTGCGACTCATGGAGCAATTAGCGCGGTCCTACTGACAGATAGAAACTCCGTACAAACACCCATATACTTTGTAAGCAAGGAACTCAAGAAGACGGAGGTTAACTATAGTGCAATGGAGTAGTTGGTCTTGGCATTAGTATTCGCCGCCAAAAGGCTGCGCAGGTATTTTCAAGCACACCCCATAGTGGTAATCACAGATCAACCTATCAAGCAAGTTATCTCCAAACCTGACGCATCTGGGCGCTTACAAAAATGGAGTGTATTGCTAGGCGAGCACAACATCTCTTATAGGCCACGCACTGCAGTTAAAGGGCAGGTACTAGCAGATTTCATCATCGAGAAGCCAGATACTGAGGCCGCACCTTCACAAAGCAAGGTAGAAGTACAAGACCCATGGGTCCTGTTTACAGATGGATCCTTGTGCGTGGATGGTTCAGGCGCAGGCCTTATCCTCACTAACCCGGAAGGAATGAAATTCACCTACGCACTGCGTTTTGAATTCACAGCCACGAACAACGAGGAAGAATATGAAGTCCTAATCGCGGGATTACGCATTGCAACCCGAATGGGTGTACGCAACCTAGAGGCGAATGTGGATTCCCGATTAGTAGCCAACCATGTGTCAGGGGAATATGTGTCACAATTCTCAATTTCAGGTCATTTTCCAAGTCTCAACATTTTTCTATTCACAGATTTCAATTCATCATTTCACGTAAACTAGGTTTACAGATATTCATTTGACGAAACCGGGCAGATTAAGTCACATTATCATGAGACATCATTCATCATACATTTCATAGACTAGGGTTAGTCTACATTTCATCACGACATCATTTGCATTCTATCCCACTCGTAGAATATATACAATTTCAAGTTATATATATTTATTTATCTTCAAATAAATAATAACACATGATTATAGTTTTTAACCAATACACCAAACAATTCCCACTAGAGCACTAATATTTTTATATATTAGTTATATTTCCACTAAGGTTTATTAAACTATATATTTTATATTTTGGTAAATTACCAAATATTAAACCATTACTTGTAATTATATATATAACAAAAATTGTACCAACAAAGCAATAACTATCAAAACACCCAATGTTTACAAAAATTATATTTTTATAATTTTTACAACTTTGTTATATCCCGTCTTGTCNNCCTAAGAAGGTGTATGGTAGTTTAAGGGATGTGTTGATGTTGTTGGAGATTGATTAAGATAAGAAACAAACAAATTATACCATTTTGAGACTACATAAAAAGCTACTGTCCCTATTTGCAAAACGTGGTAAACTCAGTAGGTATGGGCTAAATTTTGATCAAAGATTTAGAAAATACTTTTAAAAACGAAGCTATGGGCGAAAGAACGGATAAAAACGGACTTACGATGAAAAAGTTATGCCAAAAACAAGTTACACTATATATATATACTTTTCTGAAAAATATGTTGCTGATGTACGAATTTCATTGACCAAAAACGAGCCTTAGACCTTGTCAAAACATACCAAACTATTAAAAATATGTTAGTACACCTTTTTACCTTTTCGGGGATATAAAGAACACGAGAAACGGACTTATAACAAATTAGTTATGAATTTTCAAAGATAAATGTTCACTAAAAATTTCCATCAGCACTAACACTTGGTATATTTTTTAAGACAAACCAGAAAATCCACAAACACCCATGTTGGGAGCCATTTTCCCATCAATAGACTCATTTCTGGAGTCGGGACACCAAGGAACTAAAGTTAGAGCACCTGGCCTAGTTTTCAAATCAAAAAGCCGTTTGTCATTTGGAGTTAAAATGAGTAAACTACAGCTATCCAAACATTCACAAAAACTGCCCAGAAATGGCAGTTTTGGCCTAAACACCATACTTTTTGACCATTTATCTTAAAATCTGGGCACATTAAGCAAAACTTCACTACTGAACATATTTAGGCTTGGTGCTAAGCTTTCCAGAAATACCAATTTTGTTTCCTTACTCTCAATATTCACTGTTTTACAACTAGTTTTCCGAGGCCATTTTTAGCCGTATTTCAGAAATTACTAAGTATAATATTTTATGACGAAAACTTGTATTTTCACATTTTATCGCCAAACGGCTATCATAAAACATCGTTACACCATATGAACATGTAATATTCATTATGACTTAATACGATAATATAAATTATATTTTCGACAATATTACATATTTTGAATTAATACGAGTGGTATAGATTATAAGTGCAAGTGCATACATGAATTCATTTCATAATCTAAATTAGATTACATACATTCATTTTAGGTTGCGGCTAGGAGTTGCACCACATCACTTCAGTTCATTCACTACATATTGTACCATCACTTGAGGTGAGTTTTCATAGCCCCGTTTACATTTCATTATTTATTTCAAATCCCACGGGGGAGAATACATTGCACCATTTTTCATACGAGCCTAAATATCAAATCCATATACATTACTTAAGTTACCACATTGCCATGTTTTAAGTCCCCTATTATCATGAACCGTTAATTGTATTTAAGCGAGAGTGAGTGGATAGATCTATTGAGGGTGACGCCTCCATCCGTATTGGGGTTACCAACAGTCAAACGGATGCATTTCATTTGATCATTGATAGAGTGTCTGGCAAAACACTCTGGAGGGGCATTACATACAGTCTAGCTTCGGGGTCATGAGCTTAAGAGATAATGTCCACTTTTATTAATTATGTGACAGTTCGTCATTCACATATACTTATGGTTATCGTACAACATTCATTTACATAAACCTATGATTTCTCACCAACATTATTGTTGACCGTTTTAGCAATGTATTTTCAGGTAATTAAGACATCTCATGTTGGCATGCATTTTGGACCTACATGGAGTCGCGGAGTCGACGCGTCTCACCTTTCATTTCATGCATGATGAGACGAAAAGTGTTACGCTTTTAGGGGGTCATTTAAGCCCTAATTCGTATAAATGTGATCAAATATTGCCCTAAATCGTTCCTTTTGTCATTTTAGGTACTTTTGATAGGAATTCTGGAAAACATGCATATTCGGACGTTTTTGGAGCATAAAAGTGAAGAAAACGACAAAGTCTCAAAAGATGAAGATTTACAACCTGACGGCGTCAGAAGTCACAAGGTGACGCCGTCAGAAAGCCTTGACAAAAGAGTGGAATCCAATTTTCAAATGACGGGCCAGAGGAAATTTTGGAATTAACACCTGACGCCGTCAGGTGTTAGGAAAAGTAGGCCGTCAGGAGTAAAGTTAAAGAGTGACGGCCCAGAAGGGTTTATAAGGTGACGGCGTCAGAAGTGGATCTAGGCCATCCGAGAAACCTAATGGCGGCGAGCTGACGGCGTCAGCCCTTATAACCTGACGCCGTCAGAGTGTAAAATCTATATATAGTTTTCTAATTTTCATTCATTAGTGTGGAACTTTGTGGAGAACTTTTAGGGCAAACCCTAAAGACGAATTTTCTGTACTTTTTAGGGTTTCCAACCCTTGGAACCCTCATGCTTAATTAAAGATAAGTCTTCACTTTAATTCAATCAATATGTCTATGTGTTGGTTGATTATCTCTTTTGCTTGTCTTTTAATTAACATGTGTAGCTAAATTCTCTAGTGTTTGCTTAGATCTAATGAAACCTAACTATTAATTATTGGTTAATTGGTGTGTGTTGTTGTTTGTTGGGATGATTGTTCCATCAATGTTAGGCTCAAGAAAACTGGCCAACCTCCTTTATGGTAACGTGCTTGAACGTCTTGGGAAACATGTAGCCAAGGCATACTAGGCTATTAAGGTAGTATTTAACGCATGAGCCACTGTTTACAACCCCTATGGTTGTGCCGTGCATGGCATAGGGCGAGATAAGAGCTCATAGAATTGGAGAGATATGTATGCCACTCCATGAGTTATTAGGAATACACCCTTCATCCACACAAGTAACATACATATCAATTAACCGGTAAAAGATAGTTAGGGAGTAATGAAATCTAAGTAAACACAACTTTCTCCATATTGTTTTCACAACCACAATAGTTTAGATATTTATTTTATTTTAATTTGCATAAGTAGTAAACTTGGGTTAGTTGACTAGCAACTAATTCCGCCCTTCTTCCAAAACCGAGATTTTACTTGCTTTCCATAAAACATAAAAATACAAAAAGAATCTTCCTTCCACCCTTAGACCTATTAGAGTAGTTTTTCTATCCTAACGAACACTATTCCCTGTGAGAGAACGATCAATCCCCCGTACTTACCACTATCCTATACTACATCGGTCAGGTACACTGCCTGGTGGGGTTGTAAGCCTCTTGAGATCCCTCGAGAGGTAAAACCTGTTGTAAGGTCACAAAACCACGCATCAAGTTTTTGGCGCCGCTGCCGGGGAATAGTTATTGTTTAGGTAGAATTTTTATTTCTTTAGGTCTACTCACTAGATTCCTTTCTAGTGAGATTTTTATTTTCTTTTTCTAGGATTTCTTTAGTCTATCTTTTTCTTCGTGTTTTTGTTCGTAATCTTTACCATCCGCCATCATGGAAGGTGGTAACATCCTTGATCCCAACAACCTAATTCAACCAAACCACCCACCACAACCAAACCAACCTCCTAGACCCCGCACCTTAGGAGAGTATTCCCGACCTAGCCACCTTGGCTATCGAAACACCATTGAGCTCACTCAAGGAGCCAATGTCACTCCCTTGCGATCCGACACCATCCGGTTGGTGCAAAGCGGATGCGCATTCCATGGACTTCGTTCCGAAGATCCAAACCAACATCTCAAGGATTTCCTCAAAATCGTAGATTCCATAGACCTTGATGTTGCAACTCGAGAGACGACCCGATTGCGTCTCTTCCAATTCTCTCTACGGGACCAAGCTAGTCAATGGCTTGAGCGACTTCCCGCAGGATCCATCACCTCTTGGGACGATCTCACAACTCGTTTCCTTGCTCAATTTTTCCCACCGGGGAGAACTACCAAGCTAAGGAATGATATCTTGGCGTTCCAACAACGCCAAGGCGAAACCCTCTACGAGGCATGGACTCGATTCAAGGACTTACTCCAAAAAGTCCCTCATCATGGCATAGACCTTTGGCTCCAAGTCCAAATCTTCTATGACCACATCAATCTCCACACGAGGCAAACCATTGACCAAGCGGCCGGTGGCAAGCTACGTGATCTAAGTGCGGAACAATCATGGGATCTCCTAGAAGATCTTGCTCTATATGACAACGAAAGTTGGAATGATCCCCGTGATTTGAATAAAACGGTCAAGGCAATATCTTTGCCTTCGAATAATTCAAGCACTTCCGACCGTAGGATCATAGAACTTGAAGACCAAGTCAAGTTTCTCATGAAATCCTACGAAGCTCCTAAACCTTCAAGCCAAGTGAACAAAATCACTTCTTCGTGCGAATTATGTAGTGGTCCCCACGACACTCGTGATTGCATGGAACTCCCCGAACAAGCTTTTGCGGACTACGCATCCACGCGTACCGACGGAGCGGGAGATAAGTGGTACACTTTCAAACCCGAGCCAAACCCTTATGGAGATTCATACAACCCCTCATGGAAAAATCACCCCAACCTTAGGTGGAAGTCAAACCAAAACGCACCCCAAAACAATTCTTCCAACCCACCTAACCGGTTTCAACCCAACGGTAATTCCTCAAACCGTACCTTCAACAACAATCCTTCCAACAACTATGGTAGTACCAACAACTTTGAAGGATTGATGTCCAATTTTATGGCATCTCAAGAAGCTCGCATAGCTAAATTCACATCCGAATTCAATCAACAACAAGTAGAGATGACCAATAAAATTGACAACTTGTTGAAAGCCCTCAACAACCAAGTGCTATCACCCCCACAAAAGGACGCTAGAAACACCAATAGCGAACCACAAATCAAGGACCCCTCTTCATCCAAACATGTCCACTTCGTCAACGTTGTGACCATTAGACCAATTGATAGGAGTGAGAATGATAGTGAATCAAAGGATGAGAGTAAGGAATTAGAGGATGATAGGAAGGCTAAGGTTAGCGAAATAGAAGAAGTAGAGGAGGAGGATTACTTCAATAGGTTACCCACTAAGGAAGAGCGAGCATATCATAAGAATCTATTCGATGACTCCGAGACCCCATACATCCTAGGTAACCCAATTTTCAAGGTGGGCGATCCATCTAATCTCAACATACCATGCAACATCGGGCATTTGCATATTTGGAAAGCGTACATTGACCCTAGATCACCCATTAACATCATGACTAGAGCTCAATACAATTTGATAATGAAAAGTCAACTAGGGTATAGAGTGTTTCCCGATAAGGGATGGATTAGTAACTTCACGGGAAGAGTTAAAGGATTACCGGTTTATGTAGGAAACTTTACCTATGTCACCGACTTTGTGATTGTAGAAGATATCCGCCCAATAATCGATGCAAGTGTGACCCAAGTAGTCTTAGGCAAACCATTTATCGAGGTCTCTAGAATGACTCATGAACCTTCCTTAGGGATAGTCACATTTAAGGATGAGACCGATGAGGTGAACTACCAAATGCCGTATAAGATAGAGCAATACCAACACTTGTCAAACGTTGAGAAGGAGCTCAAACAAGCGGTTTACTATAGGAATGATGAGGATAGACGTAGGGGAGTAGACTATGTCATGAAAAGGATTTTCGGTTTCTATAAGGATTGTTTGAACTTAGGGCCCGAATACAAAACCGGAAAAGAGGATGACTTAGGAACCGAGACCAACGACGAAGTCACGTAACGTACGGTGACTTTGAGTCTAGCTACAAGACTCGTAAATAAAGAAAAGCGCTTCTTGGGAGGCAACCCATGTTTTGTTTGTTTTTGTGTGTTTATTTGATTTTATTTGTTTCCGTATGTAAGTTATATTTCTTGTTATTGATTCATGCTTCAAACTAAATTGTGAAAATGCTTTATTTTGTTTTTAACTTCGTCTTAACTACATATAAAGGTATTTTGCAAAAGCTAAGTGTAAGGGAAATCTAAATCGGTTTATATAGAACGAATGAACATGAATCATAACAATGAAATTAACATACATATTAGTACTTGTTTGAGTCAAATGCTTGTATCGAGTCATAATGAATTTTTGCAGGAATTCCAGGAAGTAAGATCTAGTTTTTCCAGAATTTTTCCCGGAAACTTAACATGAGAATTCTGTCAGAACTTTCTGACGGCGTCAGGGTTAACACCTGACGGCGTCAGGTTATAATTTTCTGCAATTTTTGAAAGTTTTGTATTTTTCCGGAAACCTAAAAAGTTTTGTCAATTCTTTAACTTATAATCTCCAGGAATTCTGCAAAATATTCATTCCACAAGCATTATATCTTATTATGTAGATTTTACCGCCGATTTTACGCGAGGTTGGCCTTTATCTTTTTCAGGTTAACAGGTTATTTTGGACAAGAAGACGTTTATTATTTCGGAAGGGAAGCTTTGAACGTTCGTCTATCTTGGAAGAAGATCTAACCATGTTACATCACTATCCACAACAAACGATTCAGGGGAGTATTTGATTTCATTCTTTCATCTTATTTACTTTTACGTCTTTTATTTGAACATTGGGGACAATGTTCGGTTTAAGTGTAAGGGGGGTAAATGAAAGCACCGTTGAGAATATACTTACGCTTGATGTTTTGCTTTGTTTGATAGTAAATTTGTAATAAAACCAAGAGAAATGTTTGTTAGGGCAATTTTAGCGCCAATTTAAAATTTTTTACAACATTTAGAAGTGAAACCTTGATCTTAATGAGCGTCTCATGGATAGGAAATTGTATGACTAGCACAAAACCGTACCACTAAAAAATTTTCCACCCCAAATATGTGAGGTTCGCCCCTAGAATTGGTAGGAAAAGCATCCATCTTTGGTGCTATGATGTGAGTACCGGTAGTATTTAGATTCTAGAACTTGCGTTAGGACCATCTCAAATCCACAAGTGAGACTACATTCGTGTAGTTAAGATTTACTACATGATAAGAGGCATTAGGATTAACCCATTGTTTTACACCCGTATATTTGTTATAATTACATTGACTTCATTGGTCAAGTAATTCTCCCACACCCTTTGCGTTGTATCCATTTTTGGTACACGATACCCCTAGTACACCCCTCCGAGCCTATCCTTTCGTTTCGACCTTTGAGCATCTTACTCAAAGTGAGAATTTGTTTACACCCCACTAAATGTACACCCAAATCGCCTTAGCCTACCTTGTATGCACCCACCTTTGGTGCATTATTGTGAAAACATTTGTTAAACCCTTAGTTAATTATCCGGTCAATTACATGGTTGCTAAGTTAAGTCATATCCTTGTACATATTGTTTTGGGACGATTGGGACTCATGGGTAAAGTACTAGTGTAATGAAGTAATGGGGAAGAACAACATTATTACCCCCATACGTGCTAAATATTTAAAAAGTACTCCAAGTTTTTCGATTATCTTAATTCGAGTCATTAGAATAGTGATTGTAAAGTTATGTAAAGATTCAAGTGTAAGGGGAATGCAAATCCCCTATGATGTATTATTTTGGATGGTAGGGCAAGAGTGTATGAAAAAAAAATCGAAAAATCAAGAAAAATACAAAAAAATATGAAAAAGAAAGAAGAAAAACATACGGACTACCATCCCGTTTCCTTTTATGTTCCTTTTTAGTTTTTGTTATTTCATTTTTAGACTAAGATTGAGTCGAGTCTTGACTTAAGCAACGATGTAGAGTGCATGTATTTGATCATGATAATTAACTCGCCACCACTAAAATACCCTTTATTCCAACCAAACCGTGTTATCATATCCCTACACCTTACGTTACAACCCTTTATAAAGCCCTCTTTGATAGTTTATCTTAGGTGCTTACGCCTAGTGGAGGAGTAATTGATCCTTTCCCAAGCCTATGGTAATCTATTTGCTATGACAGGTAGTGAGTGTTATTTTCCGTTTCCATTTATGAGATATAAACTTTATGACATTTGAGAGATGTGAGAATCCAAACACTATTTGTGAGGTGCTAGTGTATGATTTCCGTGCTTGTTATGATTAGGGTCTAATAACTATTTGTTGTAATTACTTTTATATTCGTGTTAAATGACCCCTAACTCATATTTTGATTGGAATAAAAGCTCATTTGCTTGAGGACAAGCAAATCTCAAGTGTAAGGGTATTTGATGAGACGAAAAGTGTTACGCTTTTAGGGGGTCATTTAAGCCCTAATTCGTATAAATGTGATCAAATATTGCCCTAAATCGTTCCTTTTGTCATTTTAGGTACTTTTGAGAGGAATTCTGGAAAACATGCATATTCGGACGTTTTTGGAGCATAAAAGTGAAGAAAACGACAAAGTCTCAAAAGATGAAGATTTACAACCTGACGGCGTCAGAAGTCACAAGGTGACGCCGTCAGAAAGCCTTGACAAAAGAGTGGAAACCAATTATCAAATGACGGGCCAGAGGAAATTTTGGATTTAACACCTGACGCCGTCAGGTGTTAGGAAAAGTAGGCCGTCAGGAGTAAAGTTAAAGAGTGACGGCCCAGAAGGATTTATAAGGTGACGGCGTCAGAAGTGGATCTAGGCCATCCGAGAAACCTAATGGCGGCGAGCTGACGGCGTCAGCCCTTATAACCTGACGCCGTCAGAGTGTAAAATCTATATATAGTTTTCTAATTTTCATTCATTAGTGTGGAACTTTGTGGAGAACTTTTAGGGCAAACCCTAAAGACGAATTTTCTGTGACTTTTAGGGTTTCCAACCCTTGGAACCCTAGTGCTTAATTAAAGATAAGTCTTCACTTTAATTCAATCAATATGTCTATGTGTTGGTTGTCTATCTATCTTGCTTATCTTTCAATTAACATGAGTAGCTAAATTCTCTAGTGTTTGCTTAGATCTAATGAAACCTAACTATTAATTATTGGTTGATTGGTGTGTGTTGTTGTTTGTTGGGATGATTGTTTCATCGATGTTAGGCTCAAGAAAACTGGCCAACCTCCTTTATGGTAACGTGCTTGAACGTCTTGGGAAACATGTAGTCGAGGCATACTAGGCTATTAAGGTAGTATTTAACGCATGAGCCACTGTTTACAACCCCTATGGTTGTGCCGTGCATGGCATAGGGCGAGATAAGAGCTCATAGAATTGGAGAGATATGTATGCCACTCCATGAGTTATTAGGAATACACCCTTCATCCACACAAGTAACACACATATCAATTAACCGGTAAAAGATAGTTAGGGAGTAATGAAATCTAAGTAAACACAATTTTCTCCATATTGTTTTCACAACCACAATAGTTTAGATATTTATTTTATTTTAATTTGCATAAGTAGTAAACTTGGGTTAGTTGACTAGCAACTAATTCCGCCCTTCTTCCAAAACCGAGATTTTACTTGCTTTCCATAAAACATAAAAATACAAAAAGAATCTTCCTTCCACCCTTAGACCTATTAGAGTAGTTTTTCTATCCTAACGAACACTATTCCCTGTGAGAGAACGATCAATCCCCCGTACTTACCACTATCCTATACTACATCGGTCAGGTACACTGCCTGGTGGGGTTGTAAGCCTCTTGAGATCCCTCGAGAGGTAAAACCTGTTGTAAGGTCACAAAACCACGCATCAAGTTTTTGGCGCCGCTGCCGGGGAATAGTTATTGTTTAGGTAGAATTTTTATTTCTTTAGGTCTACTCACTAGATTCCTTTCTAGTGAGATTTTTATTTTCTTTTTCTAGGATTTCTTTAGTCTATCTTTTTCTTCGTGTTTTTGTTCGTAATCTTTACCATCCACCATCATGGAAGGTGGTAACATCCTTGATCCCAACAACCTAATTCAACCAAACCACCCACCACAACCAAACCAACCTCCTAGACCCCGCACCTTAGGAGAGTATTCCCAACCTAGCCACCTTGGCTATCGAAACACCATTGAGCTCACTCAAGGAGCCAATGTCACTCCCTTGCGATCCGACACCATCTGATTGGTGCAAAGCAGATGCGCATTCCATGGACTTCGTTCCGAAGATCCAACCAACATCTCAAGGATTTCCTCAAAATCGTAGATTCCATAAACCTTGATGTTGCAACTCGAGAGACGACCCGATTGCGTCTCTTCCAATTCTCTCTACGGGACCAAGCTAGTCAATGGCTTGAGCGACTTCTCGCAGGATCTATCACCTCTTGGGATGATCTCACAACTTGTTTCCTTGCTCAATTTTTTCCACCGGGGAGAACTACCAAGCTAAGGAATGATATCTTGGCGTTCTGATAAGACGAAAAGTGTTACGGTTTTAAGGGGTCATTTAAGCCCTAAATCGTATTTATTTGATCAAATATTGCCCTAAATCGTTCCTTTTGTCATTTTAGGTACTTTTGAGAAGAATTCTGGAAAACATGCATATTTGGACGTTTTTGGAGCATAAAAGTGAAGAAAATGACAAAGTCTCAAAAGAAGAAGAATTTACACCTGACGGCGTCAGAGTCACAAGGTGACGCCGTCAGCAGATGATGACAAAAGAGTGAAACTATTTTACAAATGACGGGCGAGAAAGATTTTGGACATTTACACCTGACGGCGTCAGGTGTTACAAAGTGTAGGCCGTCAGGTGTTAAGTTAACAAGAGACATCCCAGAAGACTTTTGAAGGTGACGGCGTCTGGATTCAACCTGACGGCGTCAGATGATATAGAGTGACGACGTCAGAAAGGAGGCTTGCACGAGAAGAAACCAAAGTGGAATCATCACAAGTTGAACAAGACAATCACAACTTGCACGCGGAGTAGCTGTTACTGTTTTGGCCATAAAATCTTCATACGAACTCGGATTTGGCTGATTCAAAAGCCCACGCGAAGAGGACGAAAAAATCTTCGATTTGGTGAAAACGACGAGCTGACGCCGTCAACCTTTGCCGACAGAAAATCAGCCTATAAATATAACATTATAACTTCACTTTTTGTAAGCCCCAAACCCTAAGTCCGATTCTAGGGTTAGGGTAGGTGTTTTTCCAGCAACTTAGAGGGTCTTAATCACTCCATAAACATTTTGTAGTTCGTGCTGTTTGGATTCTATCTTAATTATGTCTTCCATTATTATTGTTTGCTTTTCTTCATTGATTATGTTTTGGCTAAATACCAGTGTCTACTTCATTGATGTGGGGTGTGAAACTTTGTATATAATCAATTAGATCTTAGTGATTCTGTTGGATGTTTGTGTCTATCTCAATCAATGCAGGGCATTGTTGATGTGGTTTTGTCTAACTCCATCCAATTAATCGGACAACTTCAATACGATCTAGTTTGGTTTTTAGTTATAAATTCTTGTTCCTATTGAATTCTTGTTTTGACTTGAATGGTCCATCGATGGTTAGGCCTCAAAAAACTGGCTAACCTCCTTATCGTAACCTGCTTAGAACATCTTGGGAAACATGTAGCCAAGGCATACTTAGGCTTTAAGCGTAGTTTTAAGCATGAGCACTTTTACAATCCCTTATGGTTATGTAGTGCCATGGCGCTATTTTTGTGGAGGAGGATAAGGACTCATAGAATTTGGAGAAGATATGTATGCCACTCCATTGAGTTATTAGAATACACCCGTCAATTTAAAACAGGCTGTGACAAATTTCAATAGGTAGAATTGGGATAGCCTAGGCCAAGGAGTAACATCATCATAGGTAGACATGCTTCACTTCCCTTGTAGAACCCTAGTTTACTTCCTACACATTAGTTTAATTAGTAGCTCTTGGGTTAGTTGACTAGCCAAACTAATTCCGGCCCACTTCTTCCAATTACCGAGATTTTACTTGCTTTCCAAAAAAAAACATAAAAAAATACAAAAAAATCATCCCTCATCTCTAGACCTAAGTAGATAAATCTCAATCCTAACGAATACTTATTCTTTTGAGTTTTGAACGATCAATCCCCCCGCTTACTTACCACTTCACTATACGAACATCGTCAGCGTACCACTGCACTGGTGGGTTGTAAGCTCTTGATATCCCTTGATAGGTCAAAACCTGTTGTAAGGTTGCAAAAACCACGCATCAAGTTTTTTTTTGGCGGCCGCAGCCCGGGGAAGTAGTTATTGCTATAGCGTCGAAATTTTATTTTATTGGGGCTTTACTCATTAGATTCCTATCTAGTGAGATTTTTAATTTTCTTTTTTATTAGCTTCCCGTAGTCTAATCTTTTCTTTGGGTCTTTGGTTTCGATAGAAACCTTTCCATTGGATGTTCCTGATGAGACGAAAAAATGACGTTTTTTAGGGGTCGGTTTGAGTCCCTAATCGTATGTTTTTGGTTTGGATTTCACCCAAAGTCGTTTCGTTTCTCATTTTAGGAACTTTTTGAAGGGAAAATCACAAAAGAAGCTATTTTCGCGCGTTTTCGGAGTGAAAAAGTGCGGAAAACAACAAAAACTCAAAAGACCTTGAAGAATTACTGAAGGTGACGCCGGCACTCTCTACAAGGGTGGACGCCGTCAGCGAAACAAGTGAATTCCATAATTGGAAAAATACCGCTGACCGGGCCAGAGAGTTGGTAGTGCCAATTTTGGTGGACGCCCGTCACACCGAAGGCCGTCAGATCTGGAACCAGCAATTATGACACGTCAAGGAAGGCCGTCAGAAAACCCCTAATCTTTTCCGAGCTGGACGGACGTCCACCTATTGGGCTGACGCCGTCAGCCCGGGTGTTTTCTTTATATATAGAACGATTTTTCTTTATTTAATTATAAACCTAGTGGAACTTTTTAGTCGAATTTTGGAGTGGAGAACTTAGGGCTTAAACCCCTAGTTCGTGTATTAGAGGACCTTAGGGAGGGTATCCTAACCCCTCTAACTTGCCAATTGTTTAATCCAAGATAAAGTTCTTTATCATTAATATGCTATGTGTTGTGTGATTTATGCTTGTGCTTCTCTTTCTTTCAACATGGCCAGGCTAATTTCACTTTGCTGTTTGCTTAGATCTAATGAAACCTAACTATTGATTATCTTGTGATGTGCTATGTTGTTGATTGTATTTGGGTGAATGTTTCTCTACGGTTGAGAGTAGGGAGAAAACTGGCTAATCTCCTATACGTAAAAGCTGGAACGTCTTTACGAAACGTGATCGTATGTGCTTATCGATTTTAAAGGTAGTTATTTCATGCATTAGTTCGCTATCGGTGAGGCTCATGATAGGATGCTTGAGTATCGTCATAGGAGTGAGGTAGGAACTTCATAGATTGGGGAATTGAACGCACTCCCTACGACTGGCTTAGGAATTACACCCGTCATCCACGCCAAAACTCAACATACTAATTACATGGTAAAAGATAGTTAGGGAGTAATGAAATCTAAGTTAAACCACTATTCTCCCACCATTGTTTGTTCCAAAACCAAAAATACAAAAATATAAGTCAGATTAAAGTAGATAACTTGGGGTTTTTTTTTTTTTTGTTGACTAGCAACTAATTCCGCCCTATCCTCCAAAACCAGAGATTTACTGCTTTCATAAAAATATAAAAAACAAAAATGAATCTTCCTTCCACCCTTAGACCTAGATTAGAGTAGCTTTTAGCCTAACGAACACTATTCCCTGCGAGAGAACCGATCAATTCCCCGGTACTTGCCACTACACTATAACTACATCGGTCAGGTACACTGCCTGGTGGGGATTGCAAGCCTTTCTCGAGATCCCCTCGAGAGGTAAAACGTAGTGCGTGTTGCAAAATCCACGCGATCAAGGTTCCGTTCACCATTATGGAGTACGCGAATCCACCATACTACCGGACCACGGAAACCCATTCGGCCCCCAATGACATCTTGATGTTCAACCAATATCAAGAATGAACCCATATATGATTGCATGGACTCGTTTTAAAAATTTACTCCGGAATAGTCCCTTCATCATAGCTTCGATTTAGCATCCCTAAACCCAAAATCTTCTATGATCGTGTTCAACCGGATATGACCAAATGTTCATTAGCGATTTTGCCAATGGGGACCTTAGGAATTAAATGCTGAAAGAAGCATGGGATGCCATAGAAGATTGTGCCATTATACATAGAGTAGACAACCAAGAACATTAGTGGCAAGTCAATTGACCACAAATTCTTTGGGGGATGAATACGCTAATGTTGAGATACCTAAGTGGCATGTCGCCTAACATCATATACAAAACGAACACATATGGTAATCTAGATACAAAGGAGGATGAGGTGGATAATCCAAGCCCACCAAATACCCAAAGTCCTACCATCAGTTGAGGCACCCCACACCGCCGTGACTTACCCGGAAGAAGTAGAAGAGACTTAGGAAACCCCGATCGGAGTAGAACCCTTGGACCAAGCACACTAGAGGATAACAGGTGGTGAATACTTATAGTGATAACCTTACTTCTCAGTTCTAGGGAATTTCCTAATGTTTTGCATGAACCGGAACCTCAATCTTTACCAAACTTTTCCATCCTTAGATATATTTTATAGGAGACAAAAGAGGAACGACCACCCATCAACCCTTATTATCCGGGTAGTTTTTAGGATGAAGGAAGCCATTTACCACCCCCTTCCACCTCACGTGCATATTTCCACCCTAGGGTGTGTATCGCTAACTTCCACCCGCATTATTCATAAGTGTAGGGAAAACCTCCTCCTATTTCCGCTAAATAAGGGTAGAGTCAGGGCTCGTTACTCGAACAAAAACAAGCGCTTCTTGGGAGGCAACCCATGTTTTTAATTGTTTGATTTTTTATTTTATTTTTGTTTGTTGTATTTATGGCTTAATCATAATTGTTTAATTTTCATGTTTCGAATAATTTGTTGAAAATGCTTTATTTGTTTTTAACCTCGTCTTAATGCATATAAAGGTATTTCACAAAAAGATAAGTGTAGGGAATTTATATTATTGTTAAAAAGAACGAAATTCGAACGTGAAAAATTCGCAATTCATGATCTAGCCATAGTATTCTTCTTGTTTGCTGTGTCAATTACTTGTGGGTATGTTTTATGAGTATCCTATTTGTAATTAAATTCCACAAGTATCCGTATCCTTTTATTGTTTTTGTTTTGTTTTTTATTTCTAAGTCTGGATTTTCATCTTAGTTGTGGTTTTTCTTTGTTCGGTTTGATGCTTTGGTTTTTGGGTTTGATGATTACAGGTTTATATTGGAAAAGCAAGATGTACGTGCACACATCAAAAGAGATGGATTGTAAATTCTAGAGTAAGCTTATCTTTCATTCTCTTGGGAGAGAGTTCAACCATGTTATCACATCATCCATACCGAGTGAATCAGGGGAGTATTAGGTTCTTTTCATTCTCATATATTTTTACTTTTTGCATCTTTTTTATTAGAACATTGGGGGACAATGTCCTGGTAAAGTGTAGGGAGGGTAAATGTAGGATGACTTAGAAATTACAACTTCGCTTGATTTTTGTTTTGTTTAAATAGGTGAATGGCGTAATAAAGCCAAGAGAAATATGGTTTAGGGGCAATTTTAGCACCAAATTTAAAATTTTTTACAACATGATAGGAGTGACACTTTGGTTGTTAATAGCGTCTCATGGATAGGGAATTGTATGACTAGCACAAAAACAATACCACTCAAAAATTTTCACCCCAAATATGTGAGTTTCGCCTTTAGATCTTTAGGAAAAAGCATTCATTGTTGGTGCTTATGAGTGTACCGGTAGTTTATAGATTCTAGAACTTGCGTTTGTGATGCATACCGAGACCGCTAGTGAGACTACATTCGTGTAGTTAGGATTGACTACGTGATAAGAGGAATTAGGATTAACCCATTGTTTTACACCCGTATATTTGTTATAATTACATTGACTACATTGGTCAAGTAATTCTCCCACACCCTTTGCGTTGTATCCATTTTTGGTACACGATACCCCTAGTACACCCCTCCGAGCCTATCCTTTCGTTTTGACCTTTGAGCATCTTACTCAAAGTGAGAATTTGTTTACACCCCACTAAATGTACACCCAAATCGCCTTAGCCTACCTTATATGCACTCACCTTTAGTGCATTATTGTGACAACATTTGTGTTAAACCCTTTGTTAATTATCTAGTCGATTACATGGTTGCTAAGTCGAGTCATATCCTTGTACATATTGTTTTGGGACGATTGGGACTCATGGGTAAAGTACTAGCGTAATGGAGTAATGGGGAAGAACAACATTATTACCCCCATATGTGCTGAATATCTTAAAAGTACTCCAAGTTTTTCGATTATCTTAATTCGAGTTATTAGAATAGTAATTGTAAAGTTATGTAAAAGTTCAAGTGTAGGGAGGAAACGAGCTCTCTTTGATGTATTATTTTGGATGGTAGAGTAAAAGTGTATGCAAAAAAAAATAAAAAAATAAAAATAAAAAATCAAAAAATCAAGAAAAATACAAAAAAATTAGAAAAAGAAAAGAGAAAAACATACGCGCTACCATCCATTTCTTTTATTTTATTGTTTAAGTCGAAATAGTGTCTTGAAAAAAAATAATACAAAAAGAGAGTCGTAGTAGTTTAAGTTGAGTCGAGTCTTGGCTTAGCAACGCCTCATTGTACATGTAATTGACCAAGACGATTGACTTGCCACCAGTAAACTATCCTTTATCCAACAAAACCGTGTTTTCCATACTCTACACCTAACGTTATAACCCTTTGTAAAGACCTCTTTGATAGTTTATCCTAGGTGCTTACGCCAAAAGTGGTGGAGGCGTGATCCTTTCCCAAGCCTATGGTAATCTATTTTCTATGACAGGTGACGAGTGATATTTCTCAATTTCCAATTATGATATATAAATTTTCAACACCCGAGAGATGAGAGTATCCAAACACTTAATGTGAGGTGCTAGTGTATGATTTCCATGCTTGTTATGATTAGGGTCGAATAACTATTTGTTGTAATTACTTTTATATTCGTGTTAAATGCCCCCTAACTCATATTTTGATTGGTGGAAAAGCTCATTTGCTTGAGGACAAGCAAATCCCAAGTGTAGGGATATTTGATAAGACGAAAAGTGTTACGGTTTTAAGGGGTCATTTAAGCCCTAAATCGTATTTATTTGATCAAATATTGCCCTAAATCGTTCCTTTTGTCATTTTAGGTACTTTTGAGAAGAATTCTGGAAAACATGCATATTTGGACGTTTTTGGAGCATAAAAGTGAAGAAAACGACAGAGTATCAAAAGAAGAAGAATTTACACCTGACGGCGTCAGAGTCACAAGGTGACGCCGTCAGCAAATGATGACAAAAGAGTGAAACTATTTTACAAATGACGGGCCAGAAAGATTTTGGACATTTACACCTGACGGTGTCAGGTGTTACAAAGTGTAGGCCGTCAGGTGTTAAGTTAACAAGAGACGTCCCAGAAGACTTTTGAAGGTGACGACGTCAGGATTCAACCTGACGGCGTCAGATGATATAGAGTGACGACGTCAGAAAGGAGGCTTGCACGAGAAGAAACCAAAGTGGAATAATCACAAGTTGAACAAGACAATCACAACTTGCACGCGGAGTAGCTGTTACTGTTTTGGCCATAAAATCTTCATACGAACTCGGATTTGGGTGATTCAAAAGCCCACGCGAAGAGGACGAAAAAATCTTCGATTTGGTGAAAACGATGAGCTGACGCCGTCAGGTGTTAGAGCTGACGCCGTCACCCGTTGCCGATAGAAAATCAGCCTATAAATATAACATTATAACTTTACTTTTTGTAAGCCCCAAACCCTAAGTCCGATTCTAGGGTTTGGGTAGGTGTTTTTCCATCAACTTAGAGGGTCTTAATCACTCCATAAACATCTTGTATTGGTGTGTTGATTCTATCTTAATTATGTCTTCCATTATTATTGTTGCTTGTTCTTCATTGATTAGGTTTTGGTAAATCACCTAGTGTCTACTTATGATTGTGTGAAACTTGTATATAATCAATTAGATCTTATTGATTT
>LBNU01028909.1:79911-112601 GCA_014162995.1 Artemisia annua
GTCATGAAATCTAAGTAAACACAATTTTCTCCATATTGTTTTCACAACCACAATAGTTTAGATATTTATTTTATTTTAATTTGCAAAAGTAGTAATCTTGGGTTAGTTGACTAGCAACTAATTCCGCCCTTCCTCTAAAAACCGAGATTTTACTTGCTTTCTAAAAAAATATAAAAATACAAAAAGAATCTTCCTTCCACCTTTAGACCTATTAGATTAGCTTTTCTATCCTAACGAACACTATTCCCTGTGAGAGAACGTTCAATCCCCCGTACTTACCACTATCCTATACTACATCGGTCAGGTACACTGCCTGGTGGGGTTGTAAGCCTCTTGAGATCCCTCGAGAGGTAAAACCTGTTGTAAGGTCACAAAACCACGCATCAATGCACTTATGTAACGTTTGATCATATTGAACTTGTTTTCATGAACTTGTAACACCATTTTGGGATCTATTTTGTAAACTCTGAATGTTTTAATGATCAAACGATGTATTTTCAAAACGACACTTTAGGTCGTTCAATATAACCTTGTATGAGATGTCATGTTCGTTACACCCAGGTATTCAATTCCGCTGCCATATAACAGGTATTTTCAGGGTGTGACAATATGTGGCTAAAGAGGATAACATGATCCAATACCTCGAAATGACGAAATCATTAATCCAGGGATTTGACAGGTTTACAATCAAACAAATTCCTAGAGGGGAAAACAAAAAGGCAGATGCGCTAAGCAAGATTGCATCTACAAGTTTTGCGCACCTGTCAAAACAGGTATTGGTGGAGATTCTCAAGAACAAATCCATCTCGGAGATGGAAGTATCTACGGTGATAGAGGAGCAAGACCCTACGTGGATGACCCCTATCATTGAATTTATAAGTAAAGGCATACTCCCCCAAGATCAGAAGGACGCACGATGGATACGGCGCATGGCGCAGCGTTTTGAACTTCAAGACGGTATCCTATATCGGCGCTCATTTTTACAACCATGGCTTCGGTGCGTCAGATCTCTCCAAGCAGATTACGTACTCCGAGAAATCCACTCTGGTTCATGCAGTATGCATTCAGGACCACGGTCCGTTGTAGCACGAGCCTTGAGGTCAGGATACTACTGGCCCACCATGCATCGCGACGCGCAGGACTTGATAAGAAAGTGTAGCGACTGCCAAGTTCACAGACCCATCCTACGCCAACCACAACAAGAGCTAACACCTATTACCTCACCATGGCCATTCTATAAGTGGGGTATCGACATTGCAGGCCCCTTCCCTGTCGCAGCAGGGGGATCGAAATTTCTTATTGTGGCCATAGACTACTTCACTAAGTGGATTGAGGCAAAAGCGGTGACGACAATTACAGGTAACCAAGTGAAACGGTTTGTTTGGGACAATATAGTATGTCGCTTTGGATTACCTGGGGAAATCGTCTCGGACAACAGAAAACAATTCCGCGATAACCCGTTCAAAGACTGGTGCGATAAACTGAGTATCACACAACACTTCGCGTCGGTTAAACACCCACAAACCAATGGTTTGGTTGAGAGCGCAAATCGCAGTCTCGGCGAAGGAATTAAAGCGCGACTAGACAGACACAAAGGAGGATGGGTAGAGGAATTATCACACGTCCCGTGGGCACACCGTACATCAATCAAAGTTAGCACCGGGGATACTCCCTTTTCTCTTGTCTACGGGACAGAAGCGGTCATACCAGCTGAGATTGGGATGCCAACCATTCGCACGGCGGAAGTTAATGTCGCAACTAATGATGATGAACGGTGTATAGACCTGGACCTATTGGAAGAAAGGCGTGAGCGCGCAGCTATGTGCGAGGAAAAAGCTAAGTCGAAAATGAAGGGATACTACGATGCTAAAGTACGAAGCACCTCATTCAGACCAGGCGACTTTGTATATCGCGCTAATGATGCAAGCCATGTAGAAGATACAGAAAATCTTGGACCAAAGTGGGAAGGACCCTATGAGGTCATTGAAGCACTAGGAAAAGGCGCGTACAAGCTGCGTGACAAAGATGGCCATGAGCTACAACGCACATGGAACATTTGCAATCTCAAGAGATGCTATCTTTAGGAAAGGCTACGGCCCCATACACGGACACCTCCGCACTTTAGTAAGTGCTCAATAAATATCCTTGTATTTATGTTTCATTTAGGCAAATAACTTTCTTTTTTACAAAAACTTGCAAGTATTAATTAAATTTCGCGGTTTCTAGCTAACTCCACGACACATTTTCTTTACGTTGTTATTTAAATACTATTTATGTCTCAATGTTGTGGTTACATTACCTTTTGCCTACATGGCGTGCACGCACTTATTAAAACCCACGATGGTAAAAGGATGAGTAAACCTACTAAATAACTCGTTGAGTAAGAGGGTTGCAAACCCATAAACATCGGATCACACATCCTTGTTAAACACCTTACGCTCAAGACGTTGGCGTAAGTTCATTGTGTACCCCACGACGGATGCGCAACATAGCACACTTTGCGCGTTTAACAACTTAGGAGCCAAGACTCTTGACTCCTTAATATGATATTTACAGCACGCTGCATATCAACCCATACACTTGTAAATTTCATGAACTTCATACACGATTATGGATTCTGTATAAATTTTCTTAAGTATGCTTAAAATGGTTTGATTCTTAGCCATAACTTGGAAATCTTTTATGCAAAGACCAAGGACTAAGTACAAACTTTCAAAATCGTATTCATTAAGGAACCACGAGTTCATACACAATTATGAGTGGTTATAGATTCTATAATCTCTTTTAAGTACGTTGGGACAAAAGTTTGTTCTTGGAGGTCTTTTATGCAAAGACAAGAAGCTAAGTGCAAACATTAGAATACAAACACACGTACAAATCAACTTGATTTTATTATGAACTACGAGTTTATACAAAACATAGATGTCACATGCAACACAACTGTCCAAGCCAAAAAACCTACAAACTATGGGAACGCTCAAGCTTTGAGCTGCCAACCCGGCGTGCAACACTCTTGGCTTCATCCAGCTTCTTCAGCAGGTCAACGTCCTTGGGTGATACCGTTGGCACGCTAACGGGCACCCCATCAGACCTGGGAAGGTGAGCTGCGCCAACGCCACAAAGGATGGCCTTCCCTTTCACCCCCTTCTTCTTGGCAAGCCTAGTAGCATGAGCGTCCAAGGATTCCTTCAATGGGATTTCCTTCTCGATGGCAAAGGGGTTCAGGATGTCACGCGGCTGAGCAAAAATGGGGACCTGCAGCTGCGACATGTCCGGCTTCAGGAAGAAATCCGGTTGTGCCTCAGCGCTATCCACCGCATGTCTGGCCAAGGTCAACCCCTCCATAATAACACTTATGGGGTAGTCCTGGTCGCGCTCCAACTGGGCGATGCGAGGAAGCTCCAACAACTTCATCCTCTCCATCGCAGCAACAAGCTCAGCATAGGCACCCCCATTATAGCCTGGCACTTGTGCTGGAGGAGTTGTCAGCATCTTCTTCTCAAAGAGCTCCTCAATAGCTTCAGCCTTGCCACGGGCCAAGGCGAACTGCACAACATCCCCAAAGGCCCCGGTCACCTCCTGCGACTCCAGAGTACCTAGGGCAGCTAGGCGCAACCCATGGCTGATTAGCCACCTGCGAACAACACAAGTTTGAAAGGGATTATATGCTAAAAGTTTGAAAAATAAGAAGGAATGCAACAGAATCAGACGGTACCTGCGCTCAGCGATGGTAGACACCAAGTGGGGATACAGCTCTTCATCGTACTCAATGCTGAGCTTGCGTAGCTTGCTCTCATGCCTCTCCAGGTGACCTTCCACAGCCACGCGTAGCTCTTCCAGCTTGGTGAAGTGGCCGCTCTTCCACTGCTCCATGTACCTCAATACCCATTGACAGTTGGCCTTGTGGTCTTCCAACGAGGCGCGCTCATGGCTCAACTGTGCAAGCAAAGATATTTTCTCTTCTGCAAGTTTTTTGGAGTACGCAGTTGTTGCCTCCACTTCAGCAAGAGCACCAGCCAATTGCGTCTGCAGCTGCGCAATCTCTGCATCTTTCTGAGCATTGCTACTCCCTTCACCAGCGTACATGGCTTTCAGCTGAGCCACCAAGGTCGCCTGGCGCGCAGCAGTTAAGCCCAGCTCCTCAATCAGCTGCTCCGAGGGCATATCTTCAAGTGCCTTTGGCCCGGACCCTTGGCTCTTCTGCTCAGCAGAATCCCCAGCAGCTTCAACACTGCGCCAACATAACAAAGGTTTCAGCTATTCTAGAATGTGAAAGAAATTTTAGAAGAACACAAAGTTAAACACTTACTGGGGGGAAGGAGTATTTGTCTCCATTTCAACAAAGGCAGAGCACGCATCCTTCTCTGATGATGACGACCCGCCACCGATGACATGGCGCCTTCTCTTAGAAGTACTAGTGCCATCATCACTGGCAGCGTCCTTACACTTCAAGCCTGGCCTAGTCTCCCCCGGCGCGTCCACCACCTTGAGGATCTCCACGTCCTCTGATGAATCACTGCGCGCCTGTTCCGCCTCCGGGGATTGTTCCCTAGGAGTGGGAACACGCTGCACAGGAGTTGCTTCTAAGATTCCTGGCGAGGTTTCCTCCGACGCCGGTGCCAGCTCCATCATGCGCCCCGTAGTGGCCTCCAGCACTGGCTCCTCACCCTCCCTTAAGAGGCGCACCCCAACTGTCGCCTCGCCAGACGAACAACCTGGAATAGATCCATCTCTGCGCAACACAAACAACAAAGCAAATAGGGTTACATATGACAAAAAAAAGTGCGCTTACAATATTAGAGCGAATGAGACGAAGGACAAGCACCCACCCCGGTTTCCTTCATCCAAGAAGGTTGGTACTTCGCAAGGAGGTTGGAAGTAGTTGCGACTTATGCCCAAATGCACCAAAAACTCCTCCGGGTAGGAGTTGATCGGGATACGATTGGCATTTATCGTATCCGCATCCTCCGTGCTATACGTTCCAGGGGAGGGGCACTCATCCTTTGGTAGCGACCCTTGGGTATAGAATGCAAAATCCCAAGGGAAAAAGGTTTTATCCACCCAGAGGAAATATTCTCTCCAATTCCTAAGCGCATCCAGTTTCTCTGTATAACACTGCAAGCGCCCAACGCGTTTGGCAAATAGATATCCACCCATTTGACCACGTTGAGTGGTAAAATGCGCGGAACAGATGGATGGTAGGATTAATCGCCAATAGGCGACAATTAACCTCGAAGTTGGTTATTTTCGCTGCGCCTATGCAGTGCAGCTGAGAGATATGGAGGCGATAATAATTCAGAATATCGCACAAGAATAGCGAAATGGGTACACGTTGGTTCGCGAATTCAAAGAATCGCGTGTATACCCCTACTTTCCCATCGGTGAAATCCGCGATGGATGTAGTTGCCCCCGGAACTACCGGGTGCAATGCCTCTGGAATGTAATACTCCGAGGAGAACTCACGGAGTTCATCCTCGGATATATCGGATGTGAAATCGATTAATTGGCGAACCATGGTGAGAGTACAAAAGCGCACGCGCTATTACCTTCGAAGAATATTGAGTTTTTGAAGGTTGTTTGCAAGCTTTAACAATGGTGGAAATGGAAGTTTGTTTTTACTGTGATAAACACAGTGAAACAAGAGGTTCCCCTTATATAGGGTTCTCACCCACATGGATGGATGACATGTGTATTCCACTAACCTTCATCGCGTGGCTAGGAACTCAAAGGGTACAACACCTTTTGCACTTTCCCACAATTTTCGAGGTAAATTTTTTGGATTAATTTGGACTAGATTCATGGTATATTCTTTTTGGCGGGAGATATTTGAAACTTATCCGCCACGTATGCTGGATTATTTTTTGTTACGCCTGTTAGTCTAGCATCCGCGGTTGCACCATGCGCATACTAGACTGGGGGGAAGTGATGACGTATAGTCCGCACTCGGGTCACGAAACCGACCAATGGATGCTACTACACTCAAGCCCATCACGAATGGGCTATAACGATAGCGGTTTGGGCTTACGTAGACCCAAACCCAAAGTTATTTATGGTCTTGATATAGGATATCTCTTATTTATGGGATATGTATCATACGACCGACTTAGGCGGGATACGCCGAAGAGTGAGGAACATGAAACCTACAGGGATTTCGTGTGTATATAAAGGGCATCACGGCTCTCATTGAGGTATCATCTAATAACCCTAACTCTTCACTAAAACCCTAAAACCGATTACTTACTCTAACGCCGAAGGATAATCGTGGGAAACAATCCCACGATAAGCCTAACGGTGTTTTCTTGCTTTCTTAGTGCGCAGGTCACAACATCAAGGTTCAATTGATACGAGAACAAGAGTCCAAACAAGGAACGCCCAACTTTTGTATCAACAACCAGAATCACCTAAAACAACTAAAAGAACTAAACTTCAAGTACACCAACAGATACATGTTAAACATAATCCGCATACATTCATATCGCTAGGCTATAATAAACAAAATAAGATTTTATCAAAAAACTTAGTATAGTAGAACTACTATTACAAATTAAAATACACTAGAAATCACTAGTTTGCTATTATAAATCTAAAGACGTATCGAAAACTTTAGTATTATAAGTAGGATTGAATTACTAAACACAGTAGCATATATTTATCATTAACAAATCTAATATTTTAAAAATCACAATCAAAGTTTTACATAAACAAATTCTAATAGAATAACTTTAATCCATCAAAGTATCAAACTAGTAGATCTACAACTGTAGGCTCCCACTAATGATCAACTAATCAATACCTAAGCTAAGGCGTACTTGTTATGGTGACACAAGGGAGATGATGGTTGCTTTAGGTTGGAGAAAGAAAAAGAAAGACGGAACTTGTATTACTTCTCACACTAGAAACACACACTACACTCTCAAATGACACATTTGAGGGGTATTTATAGTTAGACTAGAGGCGCCCTAATGGGCTTTGGAATGGCTTGGATTGGGTTGGATTGGACTTTACATAAAAGACTAGCTTAAACAAATACTAACCTATCAGATTAGTCCAAATCCACGAGCCTTTTGACTATTCTATTCCATTTTCTATAGCACGTTTACAAAGTTACTAAAATAAGAATAACCATCACTTTCTTTACTGCTAACAAAAACGCATAATCTGTAACTTATGACATTAATCATCAAAAAGTAACCTGATTTGTTTACCGATAATCTAAAATATGAGGTGTTGTCTTGATTACATGCATTACCTGAAAATGTCTAGCGACAATTACGATTTACGGAGGTATGAGAAATGGGACTAATTCGTATCTATCTATAAAGATATTACATGTAATCTTTTATGTTGTCTTCATTTTTTATTGATATTATAGAACTTTAAAAAAATACTTTTACAATGATTAAATGGATATAGCTTAGGTGTTATACTGTTTCTATATATGGATGAAATGATATAAAAGCCTTAAAGTATTCTTTGACCAAATGTGAATAACTTGTTTTGAATGATAATTTGTTGGATAAGGAAATCCGTTTAATGTAGTTTAATTCGTTTTTCTTCCCATATCTTCTGCAGTATATGTAGTTTTAAAAAAAGAGGTTAGCGTTGATATTTTGTGCATGTTTTTTTTATTTTTTATTTTTTTTATGGTTGAGAAGTAAGTATTAAAAATTTGTAGGTGAGAAGTAAATATTAAATATTTTGACTTGAGGGTATTTTCACATGAGCAAGATTAACTGTACACCTCTTGAAAACTTTGCTCATAGTTTACCATAAACGTGTTGTGTCATAGTAAGGTGAATATTGGTTTATGAAGCTAGCATGTTTCCAAGCCACAACCGATGTGAGATTTCGCTTGGGTCTTACAATCCCTCCTAGGGACTCAATGTCATCGAGGAGGTTTGCCCTACCATCTCGAACGTCTCAGAAGTGACTATGATGCCACTTGTAGCATCCCAAATACTTAGACCACATTATTGTTCGCTTTGCCCTCTCACGACTTTGCTTTCGTGGTCCTCATCTGAAGATTTCCCATGAACTAGAGCATGCTTAACTGCAAAGTACTTGAGAACTCTACCCGCAATGGACCACAAAAACTTGTTGTGTCATAGTATGGAAAATGTTATCTTATAAACCTAGCATCACCACAACCGATGTGATATTTTTCTAGGGTGTCACGTAAAATTATATCTTGACTTATAGACGAGATCCTTATTCAAAGTTATCTTGGTGTAACGTACAAGCACCACTCTTAGAGAGCTGTATCTACTAAACTCTGAGTAAAACAGATATCTAATAAGACGATGATATATTTGAAAGAGAGAAACATGTATCGGTCATAATAAATGTGACAAGCTCACGTAAGCACGTGCATATTATCTAATAAAAGAATCTATTGATTTAATTTCATTATTACACCAATAAAATTATTTTTCTAGCAAGAATTTATGTGATTTATTTTACGGGTTATGCTATCCAAAAAAACTAGTATGATTTATTTTATGGTTGTGTCTTCATCCTGTAAAAGATAACAGCCCTTTAGACCTAGTCCAAGTTTGCAAAACATACACACACAGAGTTGAGCTCACAAAGTCACACACAAGTATATCCCTCTACAAAGTATACTACTTCAAATGATCATAGACTTGTGCACCTAGAGTTCTACTCAGGGACGGAGCAAGGACCAAATATGACCGGGTGCACAAAATCTTTTGAACCGTAATACTGGAAATACATTTCGAAGGACCGGGCGCATTAAAGATGCATTTAGGGAAAATTGGTATATTTTCCAAAAATTAATACTACATCGAAAAAACCCATGGGGTTCCCGGGCACCTGCGGGAAAACCTTCTAGCTCCGTCCTTGGTTCTACTGATCGGCCATGACATGTAACATTTTATTTGTGATCTTGATTCAGGAAGTGTAAAGTACATAAGCATGTCTTGTTTATTTGATGTAAAACATACATACAATTAATACTTTGTACGCCGTTGTATCTAGTGTGATGTGCTACGACCTAATTTGCAACTAGGATGTAGCTAGAGTACATAATACAACTATAAGCTTCAAAATTCGAGCATGACCATGTCTTAGCACTAGTGAAAGCAACCATGGTCGAACATGAGTGTGCCTTATATGGTCAGATATGCAACCATGGCTCGGGCTCGTAGGCTAATGTCCCCCCTAAAACCCAAGTGACACATCTTTTGTCCAACAACACAATGGTTGGTAATTAATAACCGAAAATAACTATTTCGGTTGGTGGTTATTTAACCACATTCCTGGTCTCATTTGCAGAATATAACAACAATAATACTCTAACATTTTCTGACTGATTTCTCGTGCCTTAGATTTCAATTGCACAATCCGTCTTATCCAATTAAGGTTTTCGTGAACCCGATGCATATAAGGTCGAAATACTTTAATCTGAAAGTGATTACACGATTCAGATTGATATCCAGAGATTATAAAACATTCACACACCACTAAAATTTCCTACTATTTCTAATACGTCGACCATTGTAACATNGGGAACACGAAACCAACTAGGGTTTCGTGTGTATAAATAGAGGCCTCCTCAGTCCTCTAAAGGTACGATCCCAAACCCTAAGCTACAAGCCTTAAACCTAAATACGATTACTTACTCTCACGCCGGAGGATAATCGGGAGAAACAATCCCTCGATAAGCCTAACGGTGTTTGTCGTTTTTCTTAGTGCGCAGGTCCCAAGCAACTTTACCCGAATTGGTACTCAAGCCAAGCCACGCCCAACTTTTGTATTAACAAGTGGCGCCATCCGTGGGACCATACACTAAGAGCTTTCCAAAAAGACTAGAACAACAAAAACTAGCAACATGAGTCAGTTACAAACTCAGCTTGACCAACTAACAGGAAGATCGCAGAACGACCAGAATCCCAGGCAAACCACTGGAACAACCAGCGCACCTAGGGAAAGGGACCCAGAGACAATTATCCCAATCACAAGGGCACCCAACCGGATCCCTACCATAACCGTTGCCGCGAGGGAAACACCGCGCGACGCGTTCACCACTCCTCCTGGTCAGCCAATACCGGAGGTGAATCCACCGGAGCCACCACTAGCACCTCCGCGACATCAGGAACCCAATCCGGGGACGAACGTGTCCGCGCTGGAGGGGGTCGTACCCGAGCTACCTCCAAGCGAGTTCGTGGCTAAAAATTTCGAATCCCTAACCTCCCTCCTGCGAGAGGAGGCAAGGAGAAGGTCGAACCAAAGTATTCAGGCTCGACTCAGTTTTGACTCAGAACTTGAGACATCCCCGCCACCCTCTCGCAGAGAACGACGAGAGAGAAACACCCGTCGAACACCGGTATTCAACAGAATCGGGGAGCGGAGGGAAGACAGTGAACCTGAGGATAGACAATATCGCTCGGGAAGCGAAACCAGTGGGCGCCGCCGTAGCGTTCATGACAGAATCGGCGGTCGCAGAATCCAAGAAAGACTGAGGGGACAGCGATATTCTCCAAGTGAGAGCCCCTCAAGTTCGAATTCAAGCGGTAGTCGGCGCAGTCGCAGGAAAAGAAGGACCCCACCTTCTAGCGACTCTGAGGACAGTCGCCGCGATAACCGCAAAAGAAGAAGCCCATCTTCAAGCAACTCCTCGGACAACGAGGAAAGAGAAACGGGCCATTGGAAATCAAGGAGAAGACATCGCAGTCGCGGGGACGAAGACATCTCCCGCCCCTGGCGCCGCCAAAAGATTGATGCGTTCACCAGACGCATCAGCGACTTCTCCGATAACAAAAGAAGGCGTTTGCCCACTAATGTGAAGACATATGACGGAACCGGTGATCCTGACGATCACCTAAAGGTTTTCGAATCTGCAGCTGCTATCGAAAACTGGCCACAACCTGTGTGGTGCCATATGTTCAACTCAACATTAGTAGGGAACGCGCGCACCTGGTTTAGTAAGCTTCCACGGAGAAGCATCGATGGTTATGAAACAATGCGGAAAGCATTCCGCTTAAACTTCACCCAGAGGAAAAAGTGCGCCAAAAACCCTGTCGATCTCGCCAGGATAAGACAACGCCAGGGTGAGTCCACGAGTGCTTTCGTGGAGCGTTTCAAGGACGAGTGCATACAGTTTAAAGCGTGCCCAGAGATATTAAAGATCTCGGCTTTCATGAACGGGGTCAACAACCCCGAACTCATTAAGAAACTCCACGACGGGGTACCGCTGACCTTCGACGAAGTCATGAAACGCACCAGATCCTTCATCCAGGGTGAAACCGCTGCCGCGGACAGCAAAAAAGGCTACCCGACCTATAAGTCGCAAGACCAGTCCCGGAAACAATCCAATGACCAAGGTAGTAGCCAAAACAGGAGTTACCGCAATGAAAGGAATAAACGGGGGAATGATAAGTACACCCCGCTAACGAAAACCCCAGGAGAGATATTCGCGACAGAAGGCGCGAATTTTCCAAAACCACCAGCAATGCGCACTCCAGAAGACAAGCGCACTGGTAATGGGTTTTGTGACTACCATGGCCAAAAAGGCCATACCACCAACGAGTGCGTCCAACTACGCCAACTTATAGAAAAAATGGTGAAGGAAGGAAGGTTGGACCACCTTGTTAAAAATATAAAGGAGGGAAAGGACAAAAGCAGGTCCGAGGGTAAGAAAGATACCTCAAAGGATAAGGCAGGAACGATCTTCATGATACAATCATGGGACCGTAACACCAAGCAGAAGGTTACCCAATGTTTCTCACGGGGAAACAAGATCTCCTTCCCATCCTTAACTGCGGACAACGCAATCGCAGAGCCACTCATCATTGAGATACAAGCGGGGGGTCACAATATCCACCGCATGTATGTTGATGGAGGGGCATCTGCGGATATCATGTATGAGCACTGCTTTAATAGGCTCCAACCGGATATCAAACGCCAGCTAAACCCAGCCACCATGTCACTAACTGGTTTTGTAGGTGAAAAGATATGGCCTATAGGACAGATACGGCTACCAGTCACTCTTGGTAGCGAGGAGCACTCAACCACAGCCTGGGTGAACTTCATGGTGATTAGATCCCATTCGCCATACAATGGGATCATTGGAAGACCAGGGATATCTGCTCTACGCGCAGTGCCATCCACAGCGCATGGAATGATGAAGTTCCCGGTGGAAGGTGGCATCGTCACACTCTACAACAATACCGCACCGCATGGAGAATGCAACGCGGTTACCAGCGATACAACACCCGCACCAACACAGCAAACAACAAATGTCCCAAACCTTAAGGTGGCAATTCATCCCGACTATCCTGAACAACAGGTGTCACTGGGTGGATCATTTTCTGACAAAGGCAAAACTGCTGTGTGCAAACTTCTCCAAAAGAATTTAGATGTCTTCGCCTGGGAGCCAAAACATATGACAGGAGTACCGCGGTCAATCTCGGAGCACAAGTTAAACATCCGACAAGGATATAGTCCGGTACGACAAAAGAAGCGCGGCCAAGCGCCAGAACGCGCAAAGGCAATACTGGAGGAAGTGCACAAATTGGTAGACGCGGGGATCATGCGCGAAGTTTTTTACCACGACTGGCTCTCAAATCCAGTAATGGTAAAGAAGAGCGATGGTAGCTGGAGGATGTGTGTGGACTTCACGGACCTGAATAAGGCATGTCCACAGGACTGCTACCCACTTCCAGAAATAGACTGGAAAGTGGAATCACTATGTGGCTACCCCTTCAAATGCTTTCTGGATGCATACAAAGGGTAACACCAGATTCAGATGGCAGAAGAAGACGAGGAAAAGACGACTTTCCATACCAGCCAAGGAGTTTTCTGTTACATAAAGATGCCCTTTGGCCTGAAGAATGCAGGAGCCACTTACCAGCGTCTAGTGGACAACGCATTCGAGAAGCAAGTTGGCCGCAACCTGGAAGTCTACGTAGACGACCTTGTCATCAAAAGCCATACTGAGGAAGATCAACATGAAACTCAACCCCAAGAAATGCACCTTCGGGGCAACGGAGGGCATGTTCTTGGGTTACTTGATAGAAACAGATGGTATTAAAGCGTGTCCTGAAAAAACAGACGCAGTCATTCAACTTCCTTCGCCACGCACCCTGAAGGAAGTCCAGTCCTTGAACGGAAAGCTGGCGGGACTAAACAGGTTCCTCTCAAAATCAGCGGATAAGTCGCTCCCCTTTATCANACGCACCCTGAAGGAAGTCCAGTCCTTGAACGGAAAGCTGGCGGGACTAAACAGGTTCCTCTCAAAATCAGCGGTAAGTCGCTCCCCCTTTTCAAAACACTCAAAAAGTGCACGAAAAAAGGAGATTTCCGCTGGACCGCAGAAGCAGAGGAGGCTTTCACGATGCTAAAACAAACAATAGCTGCGCTCGCAAAATTAGTAGCACCCCGACCAGGGGAAGAACTAATTATCTACCTATCCGCAACTCATGGCGCGATAAGCGCAGTACTGTTAACGGATAGGAACTCAGTGCAGACACCGGTGTACTTCGTCAGCAAAGCGCTCAACAAGACGGAGGTCAACTACACCGCTATGGAAAAACTGGTGCTGGCGTTAGTATTTGCAGCCAAGAGACTACGTAGATACTTTCAAGCGCACCCAATTGCCGTGATCACAGATCAGCCCATCAAACAGGTGATATCCAGACCCGAAGCTTTGGGACGACTTAGAAAGTGGAGTGTACTATTGGGTGAATATAATATATCTTACAGACCGCGCACTGCGGTCAAAGGGCAGATACTCGCGGACTTTATTGTGGAAAAACCAGAAGATGAGCCCACACTCCCACAAACCAAAGAAGAACTGGAAGAACCATGGATCCTCTTCACGGGTGGATCCTCGTGCACTGATGGGTCAGGCGCAGGCCTCATCCTCACTAACCCTGAGGGGATGGAATTCACTTACGCACTGCGTTTTGAATTCACTGCCACGAACAACGAGGCAGAATATGAGGCCCTAATAGCTGGACTACGCATTGCAAACCGAATGGGTGTACGTAACCTAGAGGCAAACGTAGATTCAAGATTAGTGGCCAACCATGTGTTAGGCGAATACGTGGCCAAAGAGGAAAACATGATCCATTACCTCGCCAAGGCCAAGTCATTAATCCAAAACTTTGATAGATTCACGATCAAACAGGTTCCTCGTGGAGAAAACAAAAAAGCAGATGCACTGAGCAAGATAGCATCCACCAGCTTCGCGCATCTGTCAAAACAAGTTTTGATTGAGATCCTGAAGGATAAGTCCATCTCAGAGATGGAAGTGTCAACGGTAATAGAGGACCCCCATCATACAGTTCATAAGCAAGGGGAATCTCCCACAAGACCAGAATGAAGCCCGAAGGATAAGACGTACGGCGCAAAGGTTTGAATTCAGAGATGGCGTACTATATCGGAGATCTTTCCTCCAGCCATGGCTACGGTGTGTAGGCCCACTCCAGGCAAATTACGTGCTTCGGGAGATACACGAGGGATCATGCAGCATGCATTCCGGACCACGGTCCGTGGTCGCGCGGGCACTCCGATCAGGATACTACTGGCCAACAATGCACCATGATGCACGGGAACTGATAAAAAAATGCCACGACTGCCAGGTTCACAGACCAATCCCGCGGCGGCCACAACAAGAACTCTCACCAATCACCGCGCCATGGCCGTTCTACAAGTGGGGCATCGACATTGCTGGACCCTTTCCTGCCGCAGCAGGGGGGTTAAAATTTCTAATTGTGGCTGTCGACTATTTCACAAAGTGGATTGAAGCAAAAGCTGTAGCCACAATAACTGGTAACCAAGTCAAAAGATTTGTATAGGACAACATTGTGTGTCGATTTGGTTTACCAGGAGAAATCATCTCAGATAACGGAAAACAATTCCGGGACAATCCATTTAAAGACTGGTGCGAACAATTGAACATCAAGCAACACTTTGCATCCGTAACCCATCCCCAAACAAATGGCTTAGTCGAGAGAGCCAACCGCAGTTTAGGAGAAGGAATGAAAGCGACACAAACGGCGATGGGTGGATGAGCTTTCACATGTCCTATGGGCGCACCGCACAACCATCAAGGTCAGTAATGGAGACACCCCCTTCTCACTTGTCTACGGGACAGAAGCTGTTATACCAGCTGAGATTGGGATGCCAAGCATCCGAACAGCAGAAGTTAACGTCGCGACAAACGACGAGGAACGACGAGTAGACCTGGACTTACTGGAAGAAAGACGTGAACGCGCCGCAATACGCGAAGAAAAATCCAAGTCAAAGATGAAGGGGTATTACGATGCCAAAGTTCGTCATGTTTCTTTCCGACCAGGTGACTTCGTGTACAGAGCAAATGATTCCAGCCGCGCAGAAGACACGGGGAAACTCGGACCAAAATGGGAAGGCCCCTACGAAGTCATTGAAGCACTTGGAAAGGGCGCGTACAAGTTGCGCGACACAAATGGCCAAGAGCTACAGCGCACATGGAATGTTGGCAATCTCAAGAGATGCTACCTCTAGATAAGGCTACGGCCCAACACGCGGACATACATGCGTTTTAGTACACGCCCAATAAATGTCCGCGAACTTCTTTTTTTCTTTTATCATTGTATTTCCCTTCTTCATACAAGTATGATCATGTCTTTATTTCCAAAAAACTTGCAAGTATTAATAAAACACGCCATGGTTTTTAGCTAACTCCACGGCACATTTTGTTCATTAATTAAATATTATTAATTCATACCCATGATGGTATTGCCCATGCGGCGTGCATGCACTTATTAACAACCCACGATGGTAAAAGGATGAGTAAACCTACTAAAGGACTCGTTGAGTAAGAGGGTTGCAAACCCATCAACATTGGATCATGAATCCCTGTTAAACACCTTATATCTAAGACGTTGCGCACCCCACGACGGATGCGCAATAACGCATACGCTGCATGTTTAACAAACACAAAGAGTTAAGATAATTAGCCCTTTCACTTCAAATGGTAAAAATCAGTACGCTGAAACCATTATTTATCTAAGTACAAAAAGAAACTCATACAAGATCATGATTTTTCTAAGTACCAAAATTTTCGTAGACAACTATGATTCCTTAAAGACTCGTATGCAGATATGATTCTTTTGCCACGCGCAGATAAAAAGTCCTTATACTAACGAATGTACACTCCTAAGTAAACAAGTGAACACTTAGATATTTTTCAGGAGATATCAAAATACATTCACGAATGCTTAGCAAAACAAAACTAAGAGTTTTCATTCATAAGAATATAAGTTAAGACTTCACAAAATGTGTTATCAACAAAACACTAATACATAGACACTAGAAACTCCTGGTGCGTCTAAGCCCAGTGTGACTACTCTCAGCAGCAGCAGGTACAACCTCGCTAAGCCGGGTCAGCATCTCGGCGTCGGAAAGCGACACCGTCGCCACGGAAACTGGGACCCCGTCGGACCGCGGCTGATGGGCAGCACCAATGCCGCACATAACGGCCTTCCCCTTAATGCCCTTCTTCTTGGCAAGTCTAGCAGCATGGTCGTCCAAAACTTCTTGCAGGGGAACTTCCTTTTCTAACAGAAAAGGGTTCAGGCGGTCACGCGGCTGCGCAAAGACAGGGATGTGTAGCTGCGAGACGTCGGGCTTCAAGTAGAAGTCCGCCAAAGCCTCAGCACCCTCGGCAGAATGCCTGGACAGGGTAAGTCCCTTCATGATCGCGCTGATCGGCACGTCCTGATCACGCTCCAGTAAAGCAATCATGGGGAGCTCCACAATCTTGAGGTCGCCCAGTGCAGCAACAAGCTGCTCATACGAGTCAGTCTCGTATCCAGGAACCTCAGCAAGGGGCTTCTTCAGCAGATCCGCCTTCGCAAGCTCTTCCATAGCCTGCGACTTGCCACGCTGCATGGCGCAGTCGACAACCTTGCCAAATTTCCCGACGACCTCAGGATCTTCCATGGCCCCGAGCGCGGCCAGGCGCAGCCCATGACTAATCAGCCACCTGAAACAAAGGAATCACACTTAGCCTATGCAATAAGCAAACATAAAGGCAAATATATAAGGAAGAAATAAGTACCTGCGCTCAGCAATCATCTGCATCAACTGAGGATACAGCTCCTCGTCATACTCGATGCTCAGCTTGCGCAGCTTCTCCTCTTGCTTGCGCAGTTGCGACTGCACGGCCTCGCGCAGGACATCTAGCTGCTTGAAGTGGTGGAGTTTCCATTGGTCCATATACTTCCCAATCCACTTGCAGCCAGTCTGATAGCTCTCATACTGAGCGCGCTCCTGCTGTACCTGCACAAGCAGTGCGAATTTCTCTCCAGACAGCTTATCAGCGCGCGCCCTAGATGACTCCGCTTCAGCGCGCGCCTCCGCCAATTGCGCCTGGAGACGCGCGACTTCAGCGTCCTTCTGCGCGACAGAGCTAGTCTCTTCAGCATAGCGGGCCTGCAGCTGCGCAGCCAGCGAACCAAGCTCTCCTATCAACTGCCCAACAGGCCCATGCGGCCTTGACGTCCCCTCCCCTCCATCTTTGTGGGGCGATACGCCCACAAAAGGGGACTCAGTCTCCCTCATATCAGCTCTGCGTGCAACAAAAAAAAAAAAAGAAAAAAGAAAGAAGAGTTAGTATATAAATGACGACAAGTTAAATACTACTTATGAATCATGAAACTTACGCATAAGGAGAGGGATGCACGACTTCCTTCTCAGGACGGGCCGTGGACGTCTCTGCTTCCTCAGACGAAGCCTCCACACCAATCAGGCGGCGTTTCCTCGACGGTCCCTCACCATTGCCACCCGAAGCCGCTCTCTTCTTCGGGCCCTCCACCTCGAACATCTGCACGCTGCTTGATGAGTCAGCGTGCGAGGTAGCAGGCTCCTGCACTGGCTCCTCAGTAGGAGCAACCACCTGCTCCGGCACGGCCACTTCCGGCACGACCTCCTGGGCCGCCGGAGCAGAATCCTCGGGCTCATCCAGCACGAGGTCCATTGTGTGCCCCGCAGTAGCCTCCAAGATAGGGACCTCTCCCTCAGCCAATTGGCGGTTTCCAACAGTCACCTCCAGAGGTCTCTCTACGCGCACAACCTGAAACAAATCCATCTCTGCGCACAAAAAGAAACCAACGAAAAACAATACAAGTCAGATAATGACGCAAAGCAGTAAACACTTACGCTACGAAGAAAAGGAATTGGAAGATGAACACCCACCCTGGCCAGCAGCATCCAAAAAGATCGGCACCTCCGACTCTGGCGCGAAGAAGTTCCGACTGATGCCCATATGCACCAGGAACTCTTCCGGATACGCACTAATAGCAATACGGTTTGTATTGATAGTCTGCGCATCCGCGTCGCTGTATGACCCAGGGACTGGGCGCTCATCCCTACGCAGGGAACCTTGAGTGTGGAACTCAAAGTCAAACGGAAAAACGCGGCGGTCAACCCAAAAAAAGAACTCCCTCCAGTTCCTAAGGGAGTCCAACTTATCTGTATAACATTGAAGCGCACCCGGACGCTTCGCAAAAGAGATCCACCCATTCGACCACGTTCGGTGGTAGAAGGCGCGGAACAAGTTCACGGTCGGATTAATTGCCATAAGGCGACAATTAATCTCGAAATTGGTTACTTTCGCCGCGCCTATGCAGTGCAATTGAGAGATATGCACCTCATAATAGGCCAGCACATCACAGAGGAACCGCGAAAGGGGTATGCGTTGATTCGCGAATTCGAAAAAACGCGCATAAACCCCTACCTTGCCCACGGGGAAGTCGGCAATAGATGCGTTGGGATCCGGTAATTCCGGGTGCACCCCTTCTGGGACGTAAAAGTCTGAACAAAAAACCAAGAAATCGGCCTCCGTAAACATGCACGTTACATCCGCTAATTGAAGAACCATTTTTATGTATAAAAGCGCACGCGCGGTGATTACCTATAAAACAGTTTTCTGGAAAGACGTGGAGAAGAGATGAGGTGTGTGTGTGTGTGTGTGAATAATTTTAACTGTGAACAACACAATGAAAATGAGGCGGATTTATGTACTTTTCTCACCCACCATAGATAGCTGCCACGTGGGTGCAATTAATTTCAACATATCCAAGCGTCTTTGAAATTTTAGCAAAGAAGGATGTAAAGGAACCATAATAAGATCACGAAAAGTCGTGGGGCCTTGAGTAATAATTTTAGCACAGCGTTGGAATTCTTTATCATTGTATAATAGAGTGTTGGATTGTTCTGAAATGTCAACACTAAACGCTGGTGATAGCTGTCATCCTGTAGCTTGGACATGAGCCACATTGCCAAAAAAAAATGCTAAATGTGAGAGGAACATCAACTGATTCATTTGTACTTTGACAGAGTAATCAGTGTTTTATGTTTGGAGACAAGTAGTACTTTGGGTTATTTGATATGAACCAGCAAACTAAAATGAGAAACTTCCATTTCACCATCAGAGTTTATCAAACAGGGGAAACATAAGTTATCTTATTAGTAAAACTTGAAACAACATAGCTCATTGTTCATTAGCTACATAATCATAAGCTAGCCTGAATAATATATATGATTACAATTTCATTTTCCTATTTAATAAAGGGTATCTAGACATATGTCTAATAGAGTGATAGTAACTCGTGGTAAAGAGAGTTTGTATAATATTTACTCTTGTTCAATAGCGGGCAATTTTAAAGCTGACTCCATAACAAAACACTATTGTATTTTCAAGCTAGAGTTGAATGTTTTACTAATTCTCAAATTCTCATTATTACAATTAGCAACATCATTTGGATTGATCCCTTGAAGTGTATGCGTATTAGTCTCCAAAATCTTAAAGATGAATTCAGGGTAAATAGATAACAATGTTCAAGTACTACAACAAACAGGACGACGGGCGAGGAGACTTTTCGCGGGGACACATATGTCCCCGCCGAAAGTCGCTACACGACAAAAAAAGTGTTGAGCTGGCACACAGGCTCGCTGACCGCCTACTAAATTTTCAATGCACACTTTCGGCGGGGACATGTCCCCGCCAAAAGTAATTATACTTTTTGGCCGAGCGCTAAGCTGGCACACAATCTCGCTGACCGTTTACTAAATTTTCAACGTACACCTTCCGCGGGGACATGTCCCCGCCAAAAGGGTTTTTCATTTTTGGCCAAGTTTGACCAAAATAGTACCTCTAAATTGTGCGTCCCGCTTTCACTTTTAGCGGGGATATGTCCCCGCTAAAAGTGTGTATTTATACTGACATACTTTTAGCGGGAACGTGTCCCCGCTAAAAGTAAAGGCGCCAATTAATGTGTTTATCCCGCCTAAACTTTCTGGCGGTGTTCATGCCATTTGGCGTGGAGATGTCCCCGCCAAAAGTGTGGCTCGCTAGATTTTTGTTAAGCTTTATCACTTTATTAAGATCGTTAAGATTTCCGTCTTTGTGAATGCCAACTTTAGTCTAAATGATCATGGCAAGTGTATAGTCTCCAAAATCTATAGATGTATCCAAGTGGGTAAATGGAAAACAGTGTTAAAAATTTGGCACTCTAGATTTACGTAATTAAACTATTATCATTCTATTTCAAGTAATATATAAGGCTAACCCAGTATCCAAATACTAACAGAGAAATAGAATTGGATCAACATATACTAATTGCAAAAACAAAATAATGAAACAAGTTGTTCATGTAATTATAAGAACGTACCATATATAATACTTTCCATCAGATAGTTTTCTCTGGACGCGACCCAAGAATTCAACTTGCAAAAAACCACCAACACATAGTATAGGCTCAGGCAATGTGAAATTCTGTAAGCGACTTTCCTGTTATCAAATATATTAGTTTGACAAAATAGGCTTCAAATCATAGGAATTTTCACCAAATGTACAAGTAATCTTGAAAATTATATAGCATAAATTTTGTTTCATTTCACCTGAACCATTGGGAAAGTTTCGGAAGTATAAGTCCAAACAAACTTGTCATCGGCACATTCTTGCGCCTTTATGAAATTAAGACCAATATCTTTCTGGGATTTTGGATGACCCATTCGGAATCTCACAAACCTTGCAGAGTAGATTGGATTTCCCACTTCCAATAAAGCTGTGTATGAAAAATTTAATTATCAGTGAGTTAAACAATGAGCATGAGGAAAAAAGTAAGCATATGATGTAGACCAAACCTTGAAAAGGTGTGATATCAATCTCGGTGATAACACATATAGTACCATCCAAATAATATATCAAAGTTTGTGGTACTTCTGGATCATCATGTCCTTTACTTGACCAATACCTGTCTAGACATTTTTGGGTAAGATTCATAGTGTTGATGATGCTTTCTTCCGGGTAATTATTAGTGCTCGATGCACTCGCTGGATAACCAAGGCAAGAATCTAGCTGAAATGATGTACAGGCCCAGAATAGAGAAGCGTATGTCTTATGTTCTCTTTCAAAAGTGTTGTTATGTGGATCAACACTAGCCGGTTCAGAGTTATAAGTTGCTTCAGCTACATAAGCTATGCTAGTGATCTGAGGAAATACTCTCAAGCAAAGTTGCTTACAAAGTCCATTAGATATCACTGCAAAACAAGTTAATTAATTATTTATTGTTCTCATTAACACACCTCAAATAATTAAACACGGGTAATAAATTTTAGACCATAAACAACAAGTGTATTTCATTAAATTGTTGAGCTCAGTCTTATAATCTTGAATCACAGTACTCGATAATAGGGGAAAAATGAGGTTAACTTGTAAGGAAACTGATCGAGTAACATGAAGTATTCGTTATAAAGGGAGTAAATAAAAGGTAACTCATTTACGAAGGCATCAAACTTAGAGAAAAACCTATAATACTCACCAAATTTTCGCCAATATTGAGACACAGCAGAAGCACGGATTATGTCAGCAGGATCATGCAAACACATAAGTATTTTGAGTACCACGTCAACTTCTAGCAACCGCAAGAAGTCGATATGAGTCTTCATTTTCTGCAAAAAATAAACAAGCATAAGCTTACAATCTATCAAAACAAACCTAAGCAATATAACCCAACTCATAATCTATCTTCCTATATGATCAACAATAGACGCTTAAGATTCAAGCACAAAAGTATACTACATAAAATAACATAAAACCAACAAATATACTGTCAAATTTCACCATCAATTTATCATACAAAAGAAAGCGAACTATAAACTATTAATTTAACGCCACATATATGCTACTGTCAAGTAATGCAGTTAAGTTTCAATTTTTACAAATTATGTTTATAAGTAAAACTGCATTGCACAAACACATGTTTACAGTAATCGAAGTTCACTGATTATGACCTGAATCACCAAAAACAACTAAAAACTAAAAGAACTAACTACTTCAAGTACATCAACAGATACATGTTAAACATAATCCGCATACATTCATATCGCTAATAATTGCTATAATAAACAACATAAGATTCTATCGAAAAACTTAGTATAGTAGAACTACTATTACAAATTAAAATACACTAGAAATCACTAGTTCGCTATTATAAATCTAAAGACGTATCGAAAACTTTAGTATTATAAGTAGGATTGAATTAGTAAACACAGTAGCATATATTTATCATTAACAAATCTAATATTTTAAAAATCACAATTAAATTTTTACACAAACAAATTCTAATAGAATAACTTTAATCCATCAAAGCAACAAACTAGTAGATCTACAACTGTAGGCTCCCACCAATGATCAACTAATCCATATCTAAGCTAAGGCGTACTTGTTATGGTGACACAAGGGAGATGATGGTTGCTTTAGGTTGGAGAGAGAAAAAGAAAGATGGAACTTGTATTACTTCTCACACTAGAAACATACACTACACTCTCAAATGACACATTTGAGGGGTATTTATAGTGAGACTAGAGGCGCCCTAATAGGCTTTGGAATGGCTTGGATTGGGTTGGATTGGACTTTACATAAAAGACTAGCTTAAACAAATACTAACCTATTAGATTAGTCCAAATCCACGAGCCCTTTGACTATTCCATTACATTTTCAATAGCACGTTTACATAGTTACTAAAATAAGAATAACCATCACTTTCTTTACTGCTAACAACAACGCATAATTTGTAACTTATGACATTAATCATCAAAAAGTAACCTGATTTGTTTCCCGATAAACTGAAATATTAGGTGTTGTGTTGATTACATTACCTGAAAATGTCTAGCGACAATTAAGATTTACGGAGGTATGAAAAATGGGACTAACTCGTATCTATCTATAAAGATATTACATGTCTTTTACGTTGTCTTAATTTTTTATTGATATTATAGAATTTTAAAAAATACTTTTACAATGTTTAAATGGATATAGCTTAGGTGTTATACTATTTCTATATATGGATGAAATGATATAAAAGCCTTAAAGTATTCTTTGACCAAATGTGAATAACTTGTTTTGAATGATAATTTGTTGGATAAGGAAATCCGTTTAATGTAGTTTAATTCATTTTTCTTCCCATATCGTCTGCAGTATATGTAGTTTTAATAAAAGCTGTTAGCGTTGATATTTTGTAAATGTGTTTTTTTATTTTTTTTATTTATTTATTTTTTTTAATGGTTGAGAAGTAAGTATTAAAAATTTGTAGGTGAGAAGTAAATATTAAATATTTTTTACTTGAGTGTATTTTCACATGAGCAAGATTAACTGTACACTCTTGAAAACTTTGCTCATAGTTTACCATAAACGTGTTGTGTCATAGTAAGGTGAATATTAGTTTATGAAGCTAGCATGTTTCCAAGCCGCAACCGATGTGAGATTTCACTAGGGTGTTACAATCCCCCAAAGGACTCAATGTCATCGAGGAGGATTGCCCTACCACCTTGAACGTCTCAGAAGTGCCTATGATGCCACTTATAACATCCCAAATACTTAGACCACATTATTGTTCGCTTTGCCCTCTCACGACTTTGCTTTCGTGGTCCTCATCTGAAGACTTCCCATGAAGTAGAGCATGCTTAACTGCAAAGTACTTGAGAACTCTTCCCGCAATGGACCACAAAAACTTGTTGTGTCATAGTATGGCAAATGTTATCTTATAAACCTAGCATCACCACAACCGATGTGATATTTTTCTAGGGTGTCACGTAAAATTATATATTGACTTATAGACGAGATCCTTATTGAAAGTTATGTTGGTGTAACGTACAAGCACCACTCTTAGAGAGTTGTATCTACTAAACTCAAAGTAAAACAGATTTCTAATAAGACTACGATATATTTGAAAGAGAGAAACATGTATCGGTCATAATAAATGTGACAAGCTCACGTAAGCATGTGCATAATATCTAATAAAAGAATCTATGGATGTAATTTCATTATTACACCACTAAAATTATTTTTCTAGCAAGAATTTACGTTATTTATTTTATGGGTTATGCTATCCAAAAAAACTAGTATGATTTATTTTATGGTTGTGTCTTCATCCTGTAAAATGACACTCGCCCTTTAGACCTAGTCAAAGTTTGCAAAACATACACACACAGAGTTGAGCTCACAAAGTCACACACAAGTATATCCGTTTACAAAGTATACTACTTCGAATGATCATAGACTTGTGCACGTAGAGTTCTACTCAGGGACGGAGCAAGGACCAAATATGACCGGGTGCACAAATCTTTTGAACCGCAATACTGGAAATACATTTCGAAGGACCGGATGCATTTAAGATGCATTTAGGAAAAATAGGTATTTTTTTCAAAAATTAACACTACATCGAAAAAATCTATGGGGTTCCCGGGAACCTGCGGGAAAACCCGCTTGCTCCGTCCTTGGTTCTACTGATCGGCCATGACATGTAACATTTTATTTTGTGATCTTGATTCAGGAAGTGTAAAGTACATAAAATATGATAGCATGTCTTGTTTATTTGATGTAAAACTTACATACAATTAATACTTTGTACGCCGTTGTATCTAGTGTGATGTGCTACGACCTAATTTGTAACTAGGATGTAGCTAGAGTACATAACTATAAGCTTCAAAATTCGAGCATGATCATGTCTTAGCACTAGTGAAAGCAACCATTGTCGAACATGAGTGTGCCTTATATGGTCATATATGCAACCATGGTTCGGGCTCGTAGGCTAATGTCCCCCCAAAACCCAAGTGACACATCTTTTGTCCACCAACACAATGGTTGGTAATTAATAACCGAAAATAACTATTTCGGTTGGTGGTTATTTAACAACATTCCTAGTCTCATTTGCAGAATATAACAACAATAATACTCTAACGTTTTCTGACTGATTTCTCGTGACTTAGATTTCAATTGCACAATCTGTCTTATCCAATTAAGGGTTTCGTGAACCCGAAGCATATAGGGTCGAAATACTTTAATCTGAAAGTGATTACACGATTCAGATTGATATCCAGATTATAAACCATTCACACACCACTAAAATTTCCTACTATTTCTAATAGGTCGACCATTGTAAAATCAAATACTTTTTAGCTAAAAGATGGAGCTTGTGATATTTACAACATCCTAAATCACTTTAACTAAAAATTATGTTTACTAATGTTGAAAGATTATACCAGTTATATCTATACTGGTACCCTGATTCAACATATTCTATTTTTTCAAGTTCTTGGCATGTATTCCAGTTTCTTTTCAAATTGGCAATCTACTCTGATCCATTTTCAAATTTCGATTCAACTTTTATTAGCTCTCATTCCTAGTCTTTTAGTTCTTCTAAAGTGTCGCCAATGTTTAAGAAAACTTTAGGATTCTTCGTTTCCTTCCTCCTCCGCCTCTTGGCCCGCTGCTGCCGGTCCCGCCCTTCGCCACGTTCAGCCCCTGTCCTCGCCGCCCGCCCTGGTTTGGTTCTTCTTGTGCCTGTCCCTCCCTCTCCTCCTCCCGCTCGCAGTCGTTGGCTTGTCTTCTGCATGCTTCTTTGGTCGGCTCTCCCTTCTTCCGGGCTCTGTTCCCTCGCCCCTGCCTTTCTTTGCAGGTTCGCCTCCCCTCTTGGCTTGCCCGCCCCGTTGCCCTGTGGCTCGCTTGGATTAGTCCGTTCTCTCCACCTTTCTTGCTCTCCGGTTCGCCCTCTTTTGGCCCCTTTTCCTTCATTACCGGGTCGTCTCTGTCCGGTCATTGGTTTGGTCCTTGTTGTGGTTGTTGTAGCGTCGCCGCCTGCCCCTGCGATCCCTTGGCGTCTACCGTTTTTCCGCCCCCGCCCGCAGCGGTTTCTACGTGCTCCCGTACGGCGCTCCCTCGCGCCGGTGTGGCTTCCCTTGCCGCCCCCCGCCTGTTTTGCGCCCTGTGTCGCCGTTTGTTGTCGCTTCCCTCCGGCTCCATCTGCCTTTCCGTTGTTGTCTCGGTCCTGCCCCGCTCCTTGTGCATCCGTCATCCTTGTTTCTCCTCTGCCTTGCTCCTCTGGTACACGGCCTTCTCCTTTACCTTCCTATCCTGCGGGACTGCCTGTCCCGCGGCCGCTAGTTGGCACTCCGTCTTTGCCCGCTTTCTGGTCCTCGCGTTCTTCTTGCGCGCCCTGCCGTTTTCCTTGCTGTTCCACGGCCTTTCTTCTTCCCTCTTGTGGCCTCCTTCTCTTGTCTCTGCATCCTCCGTCCCTTCGCTTCTTTCTTTCCCGTCCGCTCCCTTCTTTCGTCTTCCCGTTCCGTCTCTGGGCCTTTCTCTCCTTTCTTGGTCTTCCGTTCCTTCCTTTCCTCGCCCCCCTCCTTCCCTGTGGTTTGGTCCTCCTGCTCCCTTGTGTCTTCATGGCATGTCTTGCCCTTCTTCCTCTTCCTACTGGTTGCCTTCCCCTTGCATTCACTCGGCCCCTTGGAGCGTCCGCCTCTGCGTTTCATCCTGCTTTCTCGTGTGTTGCCGGCGCCTGGTTGGTTGCGTTCTTACTTGTCCGGCTTCTCGCTCACCCGCTCTGATTCTTTAGTTGTCCGTTGGGTTGAATCTGCTACTCTCTTGATATCCCAAGACATAATGTATAGAAGGCTGACTTATATTGTAACCTTAATCACATGCGGAATAATAGTTAATTAACTTTAAGAAGAAACACGAACACAAGTAAATTCACACCTTAAACACTCATATACATTAATACGAGCACTCTGAATAGTGCGTAGGGTTTACAAACCTTGAAGTGTATGAATACTTAGAATAAACGTACTCTAGACAACCCTAGAGGATCTCCTTTGCTATAACACCAAGGAACCCTACGGCCTTACATCAACTTCTACACAAGACAAAGATATTCTAACAATAGGATATTACAGACATCTTATACTGTATTAAATATAAAGACGCCGTTACAAACTTTATCACTAAGCAACAGAGATAATCAGCAGTATTCTTCCAGCAGTTAGTAGTCCGCAGTAGAAATCTAGCAGTAGAGTTGCCTGCCACAGTATAATATCACAAGAAGTAGAGTTAACTTTAAAACCCAACAGCTACCTCTAATAGGTCTGAAGGGTGGAGGAAGATCTTTGATTTTTATGTTTATATGGGAAGCAAAGTAAAATTCTCGGGTTTGGAAGAAGGGCCAGAAATTAGTTGTTTAATCAAACTAACCCAGTTTACTACTTATGCAAATTAAAATAAAATAAATATCTAACTATTGTGGTTGTGAAAACAATATGTTTAGAAAGTTGTGTTTACTTAGATTCTTACTCCCTAATTATCTTATTACCAGTTATTGATATGGTGTGTTACTGTGTGGATGAAGGGTGTATTCCTAATTAACTCATGGAGTGGCATACATATCTCCCAATCTATGAGCTCTTATCTCGGCCCTATGCATGCACGGCACAACCATTAGGGTTGTAAACAGTGCTCATGCGTTAAATACTACCTTAAATAGCCTAGTACATTGGCTACATGTTTCCCAAGACGTTCAAGCCGTTACCCATAAAGGAGTGGCCAGTTTCTTGAGCCTAAACATTGATGGAACAATCAATCCCAACAAACAAAACACACACTATCACAAATACTTAATAGTTAAGGTTCATTGATCTAAAGCAAAACTAAATAATTTAGCTACACATGTTATTAAAAAGACAGCAAAGAGATAATCAACCAATACATAGACATATTGATTGAATTAAAGTGAAGACTTAATCTTTAATTAAGCATGAGGGTTCCAAGGGTTGGAACCCTAGAAAACGTACAGGAAATTCGTCTTTAGGGTTTGCGCTAAAAGTCTCCACAAAGTTCACCACTAATGAATAGAAAATTAGAAAACTATATAATAGATTTTACACTCTACGCGTCAGGGTTATAAGGGCTGACGCCGTCAGCTCGCCAGCCAATAGTTTTCTCAGATCCTAGATCCACTTCTGACGCCGTCACCTTATAAAACCTTTGGGCCGTACTCTTTTAATTTATAAACCTGACGGCCTATAATTCCTAACACCTGACGCGCGTCAGGTGTAAATCCTCTAAGCTGGCCGTTCATTGAAATTGGATTCCACTCTTTTGGTCAAGGCCTCTGACGGCTTCACCTTATGCTTATGACGCCGTCAGTTGTAAATCACCATCTTTTGAAGACTTTGTCGTTTCTTCACCTTTTATGCCCCAATTAACGTACCGAATATGCAGTTTTCCAGAATTCCTCTACAAAAGTACTAAAATGACAAAAAGAACGATTTAGGGCAATATTTGATCACATTTATACAAATTAAGGATTTAAATGACCCCCCTAAAAGCGTAACACTTTTCGTCCCATCATAATTTAAAAAAAAAAAAAAAAAAAAACATTGCTATTATCACTTACAAGCTCGAAACTCAACAATAACACGAGTCGAACTTTTATAAGGTGAGCTCAACTCATTAATTAATTACCACTTCATTTGATAGGCTTGAGTTTGAATAAATCATCTCAAATTTAACTTTTCCCCAACCCGCTTAAATTTTCCCCAAATTTAATTGCCCCACCCAAATATTTCATTGACCCGCGCCCATGTTATTTTCAATCTCGTTCCCCCAATTAAATATCCACAAAATCTAGATCTGCGTTTCTTCTATCTCCTCACACTCTCCTCACTCACGCCACCGCTCGCACCAACACCACACTCGCACAAGACCACCGCTAAGGCCCGACCAATTACATGTTTTGGCGTCCAGTCCGGCTCGGTATTCAGCTCACTATGTTTAGTCGTCCAGTCCAGCTCGGTATTCAGTAACCAGTTGGTTGATCCGTAATTACTGGGCGAGGAACACTCCAACTTTGCCCTGTTCTTGATTGGTACTTTTCTTTTATATGGTTATGATGTACGTGGTTCAAGCTCCTTGATTTTGATTCACTAAAGCATAATATGTAATGTGTGCCAGATATAACCGGGTTGATGATGCTGTCTATTGAAGCTTTGAAAACAATCTCAAGGTTCATATACGCCTTGCTATCTTATATGGGAACTAGATTTTTTGTGAATACCTATTACACACTTCTGATGCATTTAGGAGCATTCAGCATCTTTATCTGGTGCAGTGTGCGTAGTCCTTTAATTTATTAATACATCATCAGTTGCAAAACAACTCGAAATGTCTTTTCCATGACATGTTACCCAGCCCGCATTTTTATGGTGGTATTTATACTTTTATTATTTTTGAAAGTGCATCACATCTGAAATGGTTTTTTATCCTTGAATTCAATGCTTTTAGATGTTTTTAGCACCCATTATGGCGGGGATGATTTAAAAACTAGATGACCATAACCAAACTTGCCAAAAGTAGCTACCTTTGAATCTTTACTTTTTTTCTAGTTGAAAAAAATAATCTGAATTATATAGCTTTGAAGGTTGATAAAAGTTACAAATAAAAAGATGCAGAATCGATTGTAAGAAAGCCTAAAATTGGAAAATAGACCAAGATCTGATTATCAAAAAATATAGCTGTTTCTAATCAAGTAGTCGCGTTGGTCTATTTGATTTTTTCAGCTTATCTTTTCCATTTTAATTTGGGTGGTTGGGACAAAGTTACTTGTACCTTTAAACCATTTCTAGAGTTATTCTATCCCCTTATTTTAATGGGTGGTTGGACAAAGTTACAAGATCTGATACTGCGTTTTTTCCTTCGTTTTGCGCGATAGTTGAACCGAGTGGCGCATTCAAGCGACTCAAACACCAAAGCAGATATTGAAACCAGAGGCGCATCTTCAAGCGACTCAAACCACCAAGCAGATATTGAATCAGGGCGAGTCAAGCGACTCAACCACCCAAAGCGATAGTTGAATCAGTGGGCGAATCAAGCGACTCAAAACCACAAAAACAACAAGATATTGAACTAGTGGCGCTAACAAACTGGATTGCACCTGACAAAAGACAAGGCATAGGTGTCTGTCAAATTGTCAGAAATAGATGACACCCCAACAATATATATAACCACATACTTTTATACTGAGGAAGGTTTTCTAGCATCTAATAAAGAACTTTATTCCAGTTATGCTCATTAGTTCAGTTAGTGTGAGCTTTGACATGTGTAGTTCTGCTGCTTATCCTGATTGTGGTTATTGTTGATATGCAGCAGCCTACGTTTCAAGGCTTTATATCCCAGATGATGAGATTAGTCAGTGGGAGAAAAACTTGTAAGTTTAATTTGCGAATTTTTATTATTATGTTCTTGTTGATTAAAAAGATCTTGCATGATGTTATTTGAATTACTGCTGATCATTTTTGTTAATATATTCTTAGATGGATTTTATTCTGCTCATGAACTTCAAAGAAGATGTGCAAAAGTATAATTATACTGCTAGTACAAAAGTACTACTGCTAATACAAAGTTACTACTGGCTAGTACAAAAGTTACGACGCTAGTGAAAGTTTATCTGCTCAGAGATTAAGACCGCTCGAAGTTGCTTAGGTTGCTTATGGAGAAGATTATAGATAATTAGAAAACTATTGTAAGCGACTAGGACTCCTTGTTATAAAAGATGTCCAATTTTATATTTGGTTCAGTTATATACATTCCAATTTTTTGTATTTGAAATTTTTTTGATATATATTTGATTTTTGTATATATTGATTTTTTAAATGTGAACTAAAAGATGCATATAGGTCACACTTATTAACACTTTGGTCACTGTTGCTTAGTTCATTGTGTGGACTAAATATTACAAAGGCCACGCAAATAAAACTTCATGTTGGCATTGGATTATCAATAGTCACACAAAATACACATTCTTGCACTTTAAACAGCATATGGTCACACTTATAACACTTTTGCCACGGTTTGCTTAATGGTATGTGACTACATACCCAAACAACAGGCTTTGATGGACTAAATATTACAAAAAGGTCCACACAAACATAAACTTAATGTGCCATTGCGATGATCAATAGTCACACAAAATACACATTCTTCACTTTAAACAGCATATGGTCACACTTATTAACACTTTTGGCCACTTTCTGCGTTAATAGGTATGTGACTAAATACCCAAAAAAACAAAAAATGCTTTGTGTGACTAAATATTACAAAAGGCCACAAACATAAAATTCATGGGCCATTCTGTGGATGATCAATAGTCACACAAAATATCATCATTTTCTTCACTTTAAACAACATATGGTCACACTTATTAACACTTTTGCCACTGTTTGCTAATGGTATGTGACTAAATACAAAACAAACATGCTTTGTGTGACTAAATATACAAAAGGCCACACAAACATAACTTCATGTGCCATTGGATGATCAATAGTCAACAAATACACATTTCTTCACTTTAACAGCATATGGTCACCTTATTCACACTTTTGGCCACTTTGTGTTAAATTGTATGTGACTAACTCCAAAAAATAACACCCATTGGTGACTAAATTCATCCACAAACGCACATTTTGTATATACATGTGGCCATTGGATTATCAATAGTCACACAAAATACACATATACTTGAATATATCATTCAAATGTCACATATATTATATAATTATGGTGGCAAAGGGGACGAACAATAGTCACTCTCAAAAAACATTCGTGTGACATATAAGGTGTTTTTACGGTCAGCTGATTATGACTAATCCAACAAACTTGGCCTAATTTGTCACACATATTCGGGGTTTGGTCACTCTTTTTCGAGGAAAAGCCACGAACTCAAACAATGTGACATATGCACCTACCGGTGGCGGACCTTTTGTCACACATACAAAAAAAACGTGCGTGACTATATCATTATCGTCACACATTATTTGGCTGACCAACAGAACTTTTTAGGTCATTTAATCCTTAATTTGTATAAATGTGATCAAATATTGCCCTAAATCGTTCCTTTTGTCATTTTAGGTACTTTTGAGAGGAATTCTGGAAAACATGCATATTCGGACGTTTTTGGGGCATAAAAGTGAAGAAAACGACAAAGTCTCAAAAGATGGTGATTTACAACCTGACGGCGTCAGAAGTCATAAGGTGACGCCGTCAGATGGCCTTGACAAAAGAGTGGAATCCAATTTTCAAATGACGGGCCAGAGGATTTAACACCTGACGCCGTCAGGTGTTAGGAATTATAGGCCGTCAGGTTATAAATTAAAGAGTGACGGCCCAGAAGGTTTTATAAGGTGACGGCGTCAGAAGTGGATCTAGGCCATCTGAGAAAACTATTGGCGGCGAGCTGACGGCGTCAGCCCTTATAACCTGACGCCGTCAGAGTGTAAAATCTATATATAGTTTTCTAATTTTCATTCATTAGTGTGGAACTTTGTGGAGAACTTTTAGCGCAAACCCTAAA
>LBNU01028912.1:0-11883 GCA_014162995.1 Artemisia annua
GGCCACTTTTATTATGCGTTGAAGGACTTTATGAAGACTCGTTAACATAGTTCCTCAAGTTATACAAGGACTAAGTTTACCCCTTTTTAGGAGTTGTTAGTAGTGTAATAGAAAGTTTATGTGTCATTTCATAAACAAATGAGTTAAGGTGTGGGCTTGATGTAAAAGGAATCCACCATGGAAACCTTAAATACCCACCTTAAGCTTCATTTAGAAGTTAGTCTTCATTTTAGTTTTTCATTATGTCATTTTAAAGTTATGTCAATTTAATTTGCTTGTCATTTAAGTTTATGTCAATTTAATGTCTTGATTTACTTATTGTCATTTTATTGTCTTAATCTTTACAAGTCTTTTCTTAATCTTTACAAGTTTTTATTAATTTTCTTGTCACCTTTGCATGGTTTTCATTTAAGTTTTATAAAAAGCTTATGGGTTAGGGCTTACAAAAGAAGCCGTGGCTTATTTGCTTATTTCTAAGCTTATTTTAGTGTCTTAACGTTTTGTTGATCAAGTTTTTACAAGTTTTATTTAGCTTTTTATTAAGTTTAGTGTCACGTTATATTTTTTTTTTGAGTACAATAGGTAACTTAGGGTTTAATAGCGAGTATGGGTGTTTTTTAGGGTTTTATATCGAGTTTAGAATTGCTAGTAGCGAGTATGGTTTAATCATAGGTCCTAGCGAGTTTGAGTTCTCAAGGGGCTAGTGAGTTTAACAAACTGCCTAGCGAGTATGGTTCCTTTATATTGGTAGCGAGTTTGTTTTTCTTATTAGGTCTTAGCGAGTATGAGGTACTAGGTCTAGCGAGTTTGGTCTCAAAAAGGGTCCTAGCGAGTTTGATCAATCAATCATAGCGAGTTTGTTTTTTTGATAGCATAGCGAGTTTGGATTTTTGCAAATAGCGAGTTTGAGTCAGAATTATTGGTAGCGAGTTTGGCTTTATTGAGTCAATTTTATTCAGTTTAAGTTTGCTTTGAGTTGTGTCTTGTTCTAGTCTTTTCTTATCGTATTACTTTTACAAGCCGAGATAGGCTTTTGTTTTCTCCATCGTTCTTCGAGTGGAGTTTTGTTTGGGTCTCTCCTAAACGAAACTCTGCCGAATTTTCTTTAATTTCTTTTTAACTTAGTCTATTTTCTTTTAACTTGTTTTAACTTCTTTTAAACATTTACTTTACTTTTCTTTTATTAATTAAATTTAAAAACCAAAAACATTTTACATTTCAAATTTAATTTTCATTCCTTTTATTTACTTTGTCTTCCTTTCTTTTATTTCTTTTTACATTTATGTTTTCTTTTCACGTTCATCTTAATTTCTTTACTCACGCCTTACTTTTATTAAAGTTTTAAATAAAGTTTTGTAGCGTAACTAAAACCAAAACATATCTTTAAACCCATTCACATCACATAACTCACGGTTTTGAACGACTAAGATCAGTTCAACCCTCGTTGGGACTACGACCCGAGGTTCTTAAGCTTCACCGCTTGGTCCGCCTCGATCAAGATTCAACCATGTAACCATTCCCTACATTCCACTAAGTGCGTCATCACCACCAAAAATTAAATCCCTTAAAGTCAAACTATCTCTCATGATACATAAACCAATGTTCATCCTTGTGTCGCTCTTTGAATAAAACGGCAACCGTCATATCCATATACTCATAAACATGCTTGTCCATGTAGTAAAAAAAAATCAAAGTGAATTTCATTACGAAATGCGTCTTTTCCACTTTCTATCAAGTTAAGAACACAAAGAAGAAATCCAAGCTTCAAGTGTTGTCGAGTCATTGCCACCTCATTTCACATATCCACCTTCGGTCATCAACCAACAAAACACCAAAAAAAAAATTCCATGATTCCCAATCATTCACCTTTGTCAAACGATATATTAATCTAAACCATCGTTGTCAACCCTTTGTCATCACCTTCCCTTTTCCATTCATGCTCATCCTTCCTCATTAATTCTACGAACGTATCATTCTCATCTTCATTTTGGCATCTTTCATCAAAATATGTCGGTCGAATCCCTGTATTAGGTCCTAATCATTGTCACGTCGTAAGCATTGGTCATATTATTTTTTTGGGGATTTAGGTTGTTCTTTTTAAAACAATAATTGCATGTGCCATACTCTTAGTCCATATAACTTAGACATCCGTATCTTGTTCCCCAATAAGTGTCATGCATATATCTATCATCAGCATTATGTATATGTGCATTCTTTTTCTACTAACTTTGTTTTGTATGATTATTTTTTCGCTGGATTCTTTGGTAGCCAAAACTAGTTTTGAGTATACACCAAGGGGGAGAATACACCAAGGGGGAGTATACACCAAGGGGGGGCATTGGTGATAGTCAAGGCTTAACTCACGATGATTCAAGCTCGCCTTATACATTCTATCTCAAGTATTGAAGTGTAGTAGAAGTCTCGACTAGGAGTCCACCTTTTTGCTTCGACAAAAGGGGGAGAAGAAGTGTAAACAAGTAACTTATACATTTTACTATGAGTTATAGTTTACATAGTTTGTCATCATCAAAAAGGGGGAGATTGTTGGAATAAATATTATGATATTCATATTACGATATTTAACCTAAACAGGCTCTTCATGTTTTGATGATGACAAAGATGTAAATTACAACACAAAACGTAAAGTGTTTAAGTTACTTGTGATCACAAATCATCTATGCATTCATACGTCAACGTCTCTCTTCATCTCAACGTCTCGAGTATGCTTCAACGATCACTTAAGGTATGTATAAACAAATGTCTAATACATTTTATGATCAAAGGGATTTTTATTTAGACATTACAAATTTTATAAAATGTTATAAACATTTTATATATTTTAGAAAAACAGTTTTGGTAATTAAAAGGAAATGTTTTAATTAAAAAAAATGTTATAAAATGTTATAAACATTTTATATATTTTTGAAAAACAATTTTGGTAATAAAAGAAAATGTTTAAATCATACTAAATATATGAATTCAAATTTTTAACAAAAATCAGTTAATTTTTCACCAAATAAACTTTCCCCTTTAAAAGACAGAAAATCTGGCCGTTACAGCTGGGCCGCCCCCTTAATTATAAGGGGCGGCCCCCTTAATTTTAAGGGGGCCGGCCACGCTCCCCTGTCAGATTCTGTCATAAATTTTCTCCTATAAATACCATCTCAAACCTGGTATTTTTCTCACCTCTTGCACGAAAATTTTCAGATCTAAATCTCTCTAAACATCATCTAAAACCCTTTGATCATAAGATTATTAATCTTTGTTTCAAGTGATCCAATCCTCTACCATTCAAAGTGCAAGAGAAGAATACTTCTTATCACCAAGTCAAAGAAGTATTAGAGTCTAGTTAGTATTGATGTGAAGTTGTAGAAACAAGTTGTGTAAGTATATGTAATAAGTAGATCAAGATGATCTTACTTAGTAGTGAGTCATCATGAGGTTTTGAAGTAGTGAAGAAGTCATGAAGGTGTGAAGTAGTGAAGAAGTNATATTCACATAAAGATCAACCAAAGCTCTATTCATAAAACTAAGTTTTGAAAACAAACTCAAAAGCACACATATATAATTGATCATATTGATTATATATTGTTTTCATAATAAACTCTAATTGAAGATTTTGAAACAAATATTTTATAAAATGAAAAAGAGGTAAAACTATTCAACCCCCCTTCTAGTTTTCCACAAGAGGTTCAGTGTCTCCACTGCCATAAGAACCAGAAAAATCAGAAGCTGCAGTGGGTGATGTTGTTGGGTGGTAGATTTTAGGGGTTAGGTGTCTAGTGATGGTGATTGTGTTTGTTTAGATGTGTTTGTCTTTAGACAGGGTTCTTGTTATTTCACCCTTTTGTAACTTAAGTATGAATGAAATAAAATTTCTCTGTTTTGTGTAACCTTTTGCATATTATTTATCTTTCTCTATTCTTTATTTTCACTTCCACTGATGTAACTCAATACTGCTGAGTTGCCCATACCACTGATGACACCAGTAGAAACCCTTCAGTAGAAACCATCTTGATATCAATCAGCAAGAACAAATTATGCCATCAGCAGAAACAATGAAACCAGTAGAAACCCTTCAGTAAAAACAGATACCTGCAAAATAGACACATAAAACAAAACACACAAAACAAACTAAACAAGTAATGGTTAGTTTATACAACATTAAACCTGCAAAATACAATTAGTGTACAAAATCATTACTAACTACATTTAATTATACAACTTCAATCTTCCTTGAGGCATATGCCTCCCCTTAAACAGAGCATTCAAGGGTTAACCATCCCAATGTGGACAACTAAGTGTTGAAACCTAGGTCCATCAAAAGCCTTTGTTAAGAGATCAGCCACATTATCATCTGTATGGATTTTAGGCACCTGAATTAAGTGTTTCTCATTTGCATCCCTAATAAAATGGTGCCTAATTTCAAGGTGATTAGTTCTATTATGATACACTGGATTCTTAACTATGCAAATTGTAGTTTGGTTATCAATAATGATTTTAGTGTTTATAAAATTGAACCGATAATCAAGCATTTGATTTTGTATCCAAAGTACCTGTCCACAACAATTGGCAGCAACAACATACTCTGCTTCAGTAGAAGAGGTAGCCACAATGGTTTGCTTCTTGCATTGCCAAGAAATTAACCTTCTTCCAAGAAATTGACAACCCCCAGTAGTGGACTTCCTATCAATATTAGCACCAGTATAATCACTGTCACTGTAAGCTTCCAACACAAATGGAGAATCTCTTGGGTACCAAAGACCTAGTTTAGGTTGGCCTTTCAGGTACTTAAAGATTTTCTTCACTGCATTCAAGTGTGAAGTCAAAGGAGTGACTTGATGCCTAGAACAAGCACTAACTGCAAAAGTAATATCTGGCCTTGAAGCTGTCAAATACATAAGTGAACCAATCATTGACCTGTATAAATGAAGATTAACAGTAGAATCTGGTTCAATGTTATTCTTAGGCTTTGGAGCTTCATAAGGTGTAGTTGCAGTTCTAACATTATCCATATCAAACTTCTTAAGGATGTCCCTCACATACTTCTCTTGGTGTATAAAAATGCCATCATGCTTTTGCTATACTTGTAGACCCAAAAAGAAAGTAAGCTCTCCCATAGCACTCATCTGAAATTCACCCTTCATTAATTCCTCAAACTCCCTGCACCAAGCTTCCTTAGTAGAACCAAAGGTGATGTCATCCACATAAACTTGAACAAGAATGATATCCCTGGAATTCTTCTAGATAAAGAGTGTTTTATCAATAGCACCTCTTCTGTATCCATGCTTCAGCAGGAATGCACATAATCTAGTATACCAAGCTCTGGGTGCTTGATGAAGACCATAGAGAGATAACACCACTTTATAAACATGTTTAGGATTCTCTAGATCTTCAAAACCTTTGGGTTGAGTGACATACACTTCTTCTTCAATTTCTCCATAGAGAAAAGCACCTTTTACATCCATTTGATACACCATGAAACCCATAAAAGATGCAAAGGCCAAAAATAGTCTAATGGCCTCAACCCTTCCCACAGGTGCAAAAACTTCATCATAATCAATCCCTTCTTCTTGTCTGAAACCCTGAGCTACTAATCTAGCCTTATTTTTGACCACAATGCCCCTAGCATCCCTTTTATTCTTCAAAATACATTTTGTCCCAATTGCAATCTTCCCATCAGGTGGAGGTACAAGTATCCACACTTCTTGATTCTTAAATTGTTGCATCTCTTCTTGCATAGCTTCTACCCAACTAGGAATCTCAAGTGCTTGTGCTACACTTATTGGTTCAACTTGAGATGAGAAACAAGCAAATAGACAATGTTGGTAATCTGTGTGATTGTCTCTTTGTTGACACATGACATAGGTAACAAAAGCATATTCTCCGAACTGTGACTTCTTCACAGTACTCCTAGTTTGAACATTTGCGCTGGGATCTCCAAGAATATTGGTTTGAGGATGAATGGTGTTTATCCTCTTTGTAGGAATGGGATTAACTTCAATAGTGGGGTGAAGATTATTCAAAGTTTGGGCAAAATCATCATCATAAGAAGAAGAACTGAANAATGTTGGTAATCTGTGTGATTGTCTCTTTGTTGACACATGACATAGGTAACAAAAGCATATTCTCCGAACTGTGACTTCTTCACAGTACTCCTAGTTTGAACATTTGCGCTGGGATCTCCAAGAATATTGGTTTGAGGATGAATGGTGTTTATCCTCTTTGTAGGAATGGGATTAACTTCAATAGTGGGGTGAAGATTATTCAAAGTTTGGGCAAAATCATCATCATAAGAAGAAGAACTGAAAATGCCAGCACCTTGTTGATGATTACCAAGATCTGTTGGGCTTGGGAATCTGCCATATGGCTCAACAAAGCTAGTTATACACCAGTAGGATTGGAAGAATGAGCAGCAAAACCATATGGGACATCATCAGCAGAATTGGTGATATCAGCAGAAACAGGAGAACTATCAGCAAAATCTAGGTTTCTACTGGTTGCTTGTGCTGCTTGTCGGATTAGTGCCTCAGCATCTTTTGCAAATTCCAAACCAAGTTTCTCAGCTTCTAGATTGGCTGCATACTCTTGCTTCTGGAGTCTAACAAGATCCTCTGCATAGTGTGACTCATCCTCATTCTGACTAGCAGGTTCTTTAGAACCATCACCTGCAAGATGGTTAGGGGAAAAGGAAGGTACAACAATGGTTTGTTCATCAAGCTCAGACTCACTATCTGAGTCATCATCCAGGGTACCTGCATTGTTAGTGGGAGATTCTTGTGTACCTGCAGATTAGTTAGAAACAAATCTAGTATATCCCAAGGAATCAGTTAAATAGTCCAGGTCAAAATACCAAGCATAACCTTGTCCCTGAACATTAGGCTTTTCTTCTAGGTATCTCATTTTAAGAGTCTCCTCAACCTTTTTAGCATTTAAATTATGTATCCTATAAGCCTTACTATGAGCTGAATAACCCACAATAGACCCTCATCAGCTTTCTCATCAAATTTTCCTAGTTGATCACTAGTGTTCAAAATGGTCACATGACATCCAAAAAGTCTGAAGTAACTAATGCTGGGAACTTTCCCAGTGAGAAGTTCATAAGGTGTCTTGTTACGAGGTCTAGTGATGGACACCCTGTTCAGAGCATAGCAGGCAGTGTTTACTGCTTCAGTCCAGAACATAGTGGGTAATTTAGAGTCTGCAAGCATAGATCTTGCTGCCTCTATCAAGGTTCTATTTTTTTCTTTCAGCAACCCCATTTTCTTGTGGGGTTCTGGCATTGCTATAGTCCCTTTTTATCCCCTTAGCCCCACAAAGTTCTATTAATAAAGCATTCTTGAACTCTGTCCCTTTATCACACCTAATACATTTAACCTTTTTGTTTACCTGGTTTTCAACAAGGGTAAAAAATTCTTTTAGACTTGGAAAAGTTTCATCTTTAGTTCTCAAAAAGAACACCCAACAAAACCTGCTATAGTCATCAGTGATTACCAGGCAGAAGTACTTGTGATCAATACTTCTGATTTGAGATGAAACAAAGAGATCCATAAACAACAACTGAAGAGGTTTTGAGATAGTGCTCACAGCTGTAATGGCTTTGTAGGAGGCTTTGTGTTGCTTTCCTTTGTTGCAGGCAACACAATTGTGCTCATTGGTGAAAACTTTGGAAGAAAGCCCATGAACTAGACCAAGTTTGGAAAGCTTATTGATGGTCTTGAAGTTCACATGAGCCATCCTTCCAGGCCATTTTGTAGACTCATCCAAGGATGCTTTAGCCACCAAACATGTTAGGTCACCTTCAGGTTGGACATCATTCAAATTGAATGTGTATAAATGGTGGCTTCAGGGAACTCTTAGTAGAATGGTTGTATCTTCTGGAAGCTTGAAATCTTTTGAGAGTACAAGACATTCATCCTCAGAGAAGAATACTTTGTTCTTGGTGTCACAAATTTGTGATACTGAGAACAAGGTGAAATTTTGCAGTTCCTTCACATGGTACACATTCTCAAAATCCAACTTAGAGGTTCTAATGGTTCCTTTGCCAGTGATTCTACCATTTCCTCCACCAAAAGTCACAGTGCCTCCTTGAATGGGCACAAAATTATGCATCTTTTCTTTATTCCCTGACATGCTTCTGGAACAACCACTATCTACTATGCCTACATCTTTACTTTAAGAGGATGACCCTGCAACAACAACAAAAATATACACAAAATATTAGTACACTTTGGAGACTCAAGTCATTACTGACTTGAGCATGCCTTGTGGATCATAAGAGCTAGGCCAAGTAGATACATAAGATACACCATTGTTCTTGGTCCTTCTTTTAAAATTAGGTCCCTTTTGTTTCCAAGAAATACCTGCTGAGGACTTAACAGCATTATCCCAATATCCCCCTCCCACATACATTGAGTAATGAAATCCAGGCCAATAACCATTCGAAAAATAAGTATAGTTGGTCTCACAAATGGTCTAGCAACAGATCTTTTCCAAATAGATGGAGAGGTTTTACCAGCAGAAATATGCTTGTCAGCAGAAACTGACTTATCAGCAGATATGTATTTGCTGGTTTTATGGGTTGCTTGTGGAACATATGATGGCATATCATTAACATTTTTCCATATTGGTCTAGGTCTCTTTTGGTTAGCATAAACACACATTCTCTGCTCATGAAAATTGCAATCCTTAATCAAATGAAATTTACTTCCATAAACAAAACATTTCTTTTTTTTAGAAGATTTATTCAATGTGAAAGATGTTTCATTACATGCAAAAGTATTCAAACCACAAACATTAACAGAATTGTTTTTTGACAGAATTAAAAATATTGTTTTGCAGAGAATTAAATAACAAGTCTCCAAGGGAAGCTGTCTTTGAATTGGTTTCATCAGCAGCAACTCTAACACACTTGTAGGGAATCTTGGGTGTATGCTTGGGTGAGGCCTTGGGTAGGTCAGACTTTTCACTTGAATCACAGCTGGTATAGATAGTAGACCCTTGGTCTAAGGACTTGTCACTGTCAGAACAAGAGACAAAGTCAATAGATTTACAATCAGGGTCTGGCAAGTCACTTGACTTTTTGCCATATAGATGGTGTGATCCATCAAAGTCTGTAGTTTTGGTGGTGGGCATATGTTCTCCTCTAATTGGTCCAGGTACAGGATGCAATTCTCCTTCTTTTACATAACTTTCTAATCCTGCTTGTGTAGATTTAGACATATCATTGATTGCCTCTACACCAACATATTTCTTAAAACCTAAACCTATCTCAGATTTTACAGATTAACTACCATAGAGAAAGCTAGCTAACTTATCACCTGAAATTAACCATTTTTTATACCTAGCTATTTCCTCATCTAGCTTCTCTTGCAGTACTTGTTTTTCTAAATCTACTTTAACTTTTTCTTTCTCAGAATATTTTAACTCATTTGTAGTATTTGTTAAACCTATGACTCTCACTCAACCTTATTGTTGACTTTTAAGCATGTTGTCCTAGGTAATTGAGCTTTTAGGAACCCTGGCACGGAGAAGAACCGGACATAAGGACGTCCATAATAGTTATCATTCATCAGTTTTTGTCTTAAAACGTATCTTAGGGACCTCTCTTTGGTAAAAGTTTATCTTTTATTGTAAAATCTCTAATGAATAAATGAATGATAACACCTTTTTAAAAAACGTCTCTTCTCGAGTCATTTTCTATTATCTTGCTTTTGTTTCCATGAAGTAATACCCCAACTCTATATCCGCTGCAATCTATGAAAAATGAGGGTGTTACAGATTGGTACCAGAGCCTTGGTTATAGAGAACAAAAGGATTTTTCCTAAACTATAACCAATTTTTCTAAACAGTCCTTCGTGCCACTAGAATCCCTGAACTTGCCCTTAGACTCCTGCCCTTGCCTTTAGGTTAAGATTCCTGACATGCCTTTAGGTTAGAATCCCCGAATTTCCTTTAGGATAGATACCTCACTACTGCCTTTAGGATAGATTCCCCACAATTACTATTGCCTCTAGATATGACATAAGTTAGATTTATGCTAAGACATTTGCCCGGGAATGGTATTACAGTTAGATATGTCATCCTTTATGTAATATCCTGCTAAAAACCCAATTATTAGGAAACACTAAACTTGAAGTAATTATGTATTACTGTTCATACACCCATTTTTAGGCAACATTTTAAACTTTTGTTTACACTATGCAACTCTGAATCATTATGTGCTATGTGATTCACACTTACCTTGAATGAGCTCACACGCAACCCACAATGACCTGGAGAAGGTACAACACAACTATGGATCAGTTTTGATCATCATTAAACATAAAGACAAGACAATATTATGTATAATATTGTTTTTGTACTTTAGGCATTACACAAATACAATCCACACCACTACAGGAAACTAAGGTTTCTCATATTATCCAGGTTGCGTGTTGTAGCCATTCACCGGTTGCACTTGACATACTTATTTGCCTACATACACCACTCATCTGAGGTGAGTCTATAGTCCCACACTTTTTATATGTTTTACAAACTATGTGGGTGAGATACATGCTACACTATATGAACACAAGTATCTTGATTAACTATTTTCACTATTGTATGCAACACAACTATTGGATAAGACACGCGCCAACTTGAAAGTCCCTTCTATCATGAAACTTAGTCACTTGCGTGTGAACACGAATAACTGTGAATAGATCTATTGGTGCTTGACAGACCCATTTGTTCTAGCCGACACCTGGTAGAAAAATGCACTATTATTTGATACACTAGGAGAACTGGCAAACTCCTCACCAAGGGCACCCTATACTGTGTTGATGTCATTGCGATGGTTCACAGACTTGTTAACGTTGTGTTCATGAGACTTATGTCAATAAGCATACGGAACAAACTACTATACATCTGTGAAATACTTGATTGTGTTCATCTGATTTTAACTATAAACGCTATAGATTCACTCAACAATTTTGTTGACTTTTTAGCATGTATCTCAGGTAATTGAAGCAAGCTCAGGAGGCATGGAGTGGGCATTTGACCTTTGTGTCGGTGGTATAACATTAATAAAGTCATTTTCAAAACATCAATGTGATGTAATAACTATTGAACACCCTTGCATTTGAATTCAATAATATGAACTTAAAAACGTCTCTTTGAGTCGTTTTCTATAATTCTGACTATGATCCTCTACGTAACACCCAGATTAAGTCTTCTGCTGTTAAACAAATTTTTAGGGGTGTTACAGATTGGCATCAGAGCCCTGGTTATAGAGAACCAAGTATATTTTCAAACACTAGACTATAACTACACTTTCAAAACGGACCGGTTACACCACACCACCGCGATCCCTCCATGCCTACTCAACTACGACATTTAATTAGAAATGTTACATCTGTTATAAGAACTATATGCTAAATGCTAGATTAGCAACTTATGTTACTATTAATTGGGTTATTACAGTAGTACCATGTCTACCCATTCACACCACACTACCTCCTCTTCCGAACTTGAGGTTGAAGACACTGCTTCGTCAGTGATCCCACCTGTCCCCACTACACCTTTGGTAACTCCAACTATACCAACTAACAACTCCAACTCTTCGTTGATGAGAGGAAAAATGTTACGTTTTTAGGGGTCCGTTTGAGTCCTAATTCGTATATTATTGGATCGGATTCCACCCAAAGTCGTTTCTTTTCTCATTTTAGGTACTTTTGAGGAGAAAATCACAAAAGAAGCATTTTCGGGCGTTTTTGGAGTGAAAAAGTGCGGAAAACAACAAAATCTCAAAAGACCCTAAAGTGCACAGAAGGTGACGGCGTCACAAGCTCCAACGTGACGACGTCAGGAACAAATGAAGTGAAGAATTGGAAGTTACTCATG
>LBNU01028912.1:20587-39323 GCA_014162995.1 Artemisia annua
TTGCCACTACACTATACTACATCAGTCAGGTACACTGCCTGGTGGGGATTGCAAGCTTCTCAAGATCCCTTGAGAAGTAAAACCCTAGTGCGTGGTCGCAATCCCGCGCATCGGCGGCATAGTTGGAGTGACACGATTTTTATTGCAGTGGTTGAGGATTCTCCTGTTTCATAAACTCTTGGAGGAAAACCTGGAGGGTGATACGGGACATTTCCTGGAGGTACCATGCCTCGGGAAAAAGGTGCATCCGAGAATGTTTGAGTATGTAAGTTGAACCAAAAGTCCGGCTCAACCCGTGGAGGCGAACATGGTGGTGATGGTGGGATAGCTTCATAGTGTTCCGGTGATGATTGTGGTGATGCTCCAAAAACATCAAGGGGAGAACTTGGTGATAATCGTCGATACCTTCGACGAGGAGTATGGATATGTATCGGGCCCGTAGGTGTCCTCCTGAATGGCCTCATGAAAGGCTCAGGTTCATATGGTTAAAGTATTCTAACTCTCCTTCCTCGGTAAACCCGATTGAGTGAAGGTGGTGGTGGTAAAGTGGGTGGAGTTACCGTTCCTGGGTCAGGGGACCAACCCCAGGTTTACACAAGCCACTCGTCGGTTGACAAATGATGCGCGTGGGATTGCGACCACGCACTAGGGTTTTACCTCTCAAGGGATTTTGAGAAGCTTGCAATCCCCACCAGGCAGTGTACCTGACTGATGTAGTATAGTGTAGTGGCAAGTACCGGGGGATTGATCATTCTCTGCGGGAATAGTGTCGTTAGGATTGAAAAGCTACTCTAATAGGTTTAAGGGGAGGGAAGATTCTTTTTGTATTTTATTATTTTTAGGAAAGCAAGTAAAAATCTCGGGTTTGAAGGAGTGGGCGGAATTGGTTGCTAGTCAACTAACCCAAATAACTACTAATGCAAATAAAATAAAATAACAATAAAGTACATGTTTGTGAAAACTATATGGAGAGAAGTGTGTTTACTTAGATTTCCTTACTCCCTAACTATCATTTACCCATTGATTAGTGTGTATTAATTGTGTGGATGACGGATAGTATTCCTTAATAACGGTCCTGGGGGTATGTACGGACTTCCCCACTATATAAGCTCCTACTTCACTCCTATGTCGAGCGGCTAAGAAGCTCCTAATATGGGATCACTAGAATTCGCTCATGCATTAAATACAATAAAATAACCTTAGTACACCTTGGTTCGTGTTTCTTAAGACGTTCAAGCATGTTACAAATTGGAAGTCTGCCTGTTTTCTTAAGCCTAACATCGATAAACATTCATCCAATACAATCAATAACACACCATTCAATCAATAATCAATAGTTAGGATTCATTAGATCTAAGCAAACACAAAGAAAACCTAGCCTAGCATGTTAAACAAAAGACAAGAACAAGATAGAATCAAACAACACATAGACATATTGAATGATTAATTGGTTACTTATCTTGAATGTAACATGAGAGAGATCCAAGGGTATAAAACCTTTAAAAAAGCTGCAAAAATCGTCTAGGGTTTCTCCTTCAAAAGTTCTACACTAATGACTAAAAATTATGAGAATATATATAGAAAATTAGATCTGATGGCGTCACATTTTAGCCTTGACGCTGTCACCTCGCCGTGATTAGTGTTTCTTGATGGCCTTTTTGACGCCGTCCCCCTTTAATCTCCCAAAATCTATTCTCGCCTATCAAGGCTTGACGCCGTCAGCTCCATGCTTGACGCCGTCTGGAGTACTATTCCAGCAGATTTTAGCACTTTGTCGAATTCTTCACTTTAATGCTCCAAAAATGTCGAAAATGCTTCCTTTTCTAGAATTTCTCTCCAAAGTACCTAAAATGCCAAAAGAAACGATTTAGGGTAATAAATGATCAAATAAATACGATTTAGGGCTTAAATGACCCCCGAAAAGCGGTACACTTTTCGCCTTATCAAATACCCTTACACTTGAGATTTGCTTGTCCTCAAGCAAATGCGCTTTTATGCTAATCAAAATACAAGTTAGGGGTCATTTAACAATAATATAAAATTAATTACAACAAATAATCGTTCCACTTTAATCATAATAAGCACGGAGATTACACACTAGCACCTCACAAGTAGTGTTTAGATACTCACATCTTTCAGGTGTCATAGAATTATATCTCATAAATGATAATGGACAATATCTCACACTACTTGCCATAGCACATAGATTACCATAGGCTTGGGAAAGGATCAAAAACCTTCTCCACTAGGCGTACGTACCTAAGATAAACTATCAAAGAGGGCTTTACAAACAGGGTTCTAATGAGGTTTAGGGATATGATAAACACGGATTTGTTGGATAAGGGATATTTTACTAGTGGTGAGTTAAAGATATTGATTAATTACATGTACAATATGGCGTTGCTAAGCCAAAACTAGACTCGACTAACGCTAATTCAAAAACTAAAAAACATAAAATAAACATAAAAAGAAACGGGATGGTAGTCCGTATGTTTTTTATACTTTTCTTTTTATCATTTTTTTATTATTTTTTTTCATACACTATTACCCTACCATCCAAAATAATACATCATAGGGGCCTAGGTTCTCCCCTTACACTTGAACTTTTACATACTTTACAATTTACTATTCTAATGACTCGAATTAAGATAATCGAAACACTTGGAGTACTTTTAAAATATTTAGCACATATGGGGGAAATAATGTTGTTCTCCCCCATTACTCCATTACACTAGTACTTTACCCATGAGTCCCAATCGTCCCAAAACAATATGTACACGGATATGACCAATGTAGACAAAGTGTAACAAATTCTTCCTTTAAGTAAAATGCTTAAAGTTAGAAATGAAAAGATAGATTCTGGAGGGTGTACTAGGGGTATCGTGTACTAAAAATGAGTACAACGCAAGGGTGTGGGAGAATTACTTGACCAATCTAGACAAAGTAATTATAACAAAAACAAAGGTGTAAAACAATGGGTTAATCTTAATGCCTCTTATCATGTAGTAAATCTAACTACACGAATGTAGTCTCACTTGTGGATTCGAGATGGTCCTATCGCAAGTTCAAGAATCTAAGTGCTACTGGTACACACATAAGCATTAAAGATGAATGCTTTTCCTACTAATTCTAGGAGCGAACCTCACATATTTGGGGTGGAAAATTTTTTAGTGGTACGGTATTTCTTTCAGTTTTATTACACATCTACCATTAAACAAATAAAAATCGAGCGTAATTGCATTCTCTAAGGTATCGTAATTTACCCCCCCCCCCCTTACACTTAAGATGAACATTGTCCCCAATGTTCAAATAACAAGATGTAAAAGTAAATAAGGTAAAGAATGAAATCAAATACTCCCCTGATTCGCTCGGTAGATAAAGTGGTAACATGGTTAGATCTTCTTCCAAGAAAATGAACGTTCAAAGCTTCCCTTCCGAAATATAAATCATCTTCTTGTCCAAAATAACCTGTTAAACCTGAGAAAACAAACACGAAAACCTGCATAACATCGGCGGGATAAATCTGTATAAGGATATAATGCTTGTGGAATGAATATTTTGCAGATTCCTGGAGTTTATAAGTTAGAGATTTTATAAAGCATTTTATGATTCCGGAAGAAAAACAAAACTTTCAAAAATTCCAGAAAACTGAGCCTGACGCCGTCAGCCTGGGGCTTGACGCCGTCAGAAGTGATCTGACAGATTTTTCATGTTAAGTTTCCGGAAAATTTCTGGAAAAACTCAATTCTTACTTCCTGGAAATCCTGCAAAATATCATTATGACTCGATACAAGCATTTGACTCAAACAATTACTAATATGTATGTCAATTTAATATTGTTATGATTCATGTTCATTTGTTCTTATAAACCGATTTGGATTTCCCTTACACTTATCTTTTGCAAAATACCTTTATATGTAGTTAAGACGAAGTTAAAAAAAATAAAGTATTTTTACAATTTTGAAACATGAATCAATAACGATAAAAATTAAGCATACACATGGAAATAAAAACAAACAAATAAATAAAACAGGCAAAACAAATAAAGCTTAGGTTGCCTCCCAAGAAGCGCTTTTCTTTATTAACGAGTCTTGTAGCTAGAGTCAAAGTCACTCTACCTAGTGTCACTAATGCTCACGTACCCAAGTGTGAGCCACCTAATTGTTGCCTCATCCCTCTTATAGTCATCACTTAGCTCTAAACATATGCGATAATACCTCTTATTCTTTTCATGAGGATATTTGAGCCCTTTTCTTATGTTCTTATCACTCAACATATCTAGAGGGGCAAGCCTATTACATCGCTCAATAGAAAAATTCTTATACCTAGGGTGTGCACGGGGCATTTGATACACAAAATCTTCATCCCCGTCTGAAAATGTAATTAACCCTTCCATGAGTTTTTCGTCTAAATTGGTTAACCTTTTGAAGGGTTTTCCAAACACAACTTAGGTTAAGTTACTATCAACAAACTCGTCTAAATTCTCCATAACCATAAAGTCAACTAAATAAACAAAGCTCCCAACAAACACGTGCAATGTTTTAGTTCTAGAAACAATATTATCTCCTTGGTATTCTAACTCATTCACCATGATTCTATTATATTGAGCGTGTGAGATTATGCTCATGGGTAAGGACGAGTTAAGTTAAGCGTCAAAGCTCCTAAATCCAATCTTACAAGGGAATTGCATTTTAAAGAGGCTGTCTTTTTCAATTTTTGTTCTAGGGTCGACATTCCTAATATGATAAGCCTCTTCCTCTCTCCGAACATCATTAACAACCTCACCATCACCTAGGTCCTCATCGGAATCTGAATAATAAAAAGGCCCATTTTCATGGCCGGTGTCGTAGTCAGATTCATCCATCTCAGAATTGTTAACAAAATGGTGGTCGGGCGAAAGGTTGTAGTTTTCTATAATGGGGGCAGGGATGGGTAGTTGAAAGTTCCTACGACGAAACACACGAATAACAGGGATCAAACGATAAATATTATTCATGAAGTGGTTACAAAGAGGTTACGAACAAAAGCACGAAGAAAATAGATAGACTAAAGAAAAACCTAGAAAAATAAAATAAAAATCTCACTAGAAAGGAATCTAGTGAGTAGACCTAATAAAATAAAAATTCAACCTAAATAATAACTATTCCCCGGCAGCGGCGCCAAAATCTTTGATGCGCAGGATTGCGACCACGCACTAGGGTTTTACCTCTCAAGGGATCTTGAGAAGCTTGTAATCCCCACCAGGCAGTGTACCTGACCGATGTAGTATAGTGTAGTGGCAAGTACCGGGGGATTGATTGTTCTCTGCGGGAATAGTGTCGTTAGGATTGAAAAGCTACTCTAATAGGTCTAGGGGTGAGGGAAGATTCTTTTTGTATTTTATTATTTTTAGGAAAGCAAGTAAAAATCTCGGGTTTGAAGGAGTGGGCGTAATTAGTTGCTAGTCAACTAACCCAAATAACTACTAATGCAAATAAAATAAAATAACAAGAAAGTAAATGTTTGTGAAAACTATATGGAGAGAAGTGTGCTTACTTAGATTTCCTTACTCCCTAACTATCTTTTACCGATTGATTAGTGTGTATTAATTGCGTGGATGACGGATTGTATTACTTAATAATGGTCGTGGGGGTGTGTACGGACTTCCCCAACTCTATAAGCTCCTACTTCACTCCTATGTCGAGCCGGCTAAGAAACTCCTAACATGGAATCACTAGAATTCGCTCATGCATTAAATACAATCAAATAACCTTAGTACACCTTGGTTAATGTTTCTTAAGATGTTCAAGCATGTTACCAAGCCAGTTTTCTTAAGCCTAACATCGATAAACATTCATCCAATACAATCAATAACACGCCATTCAATCAATAATCAATAGTTAGGTTTCATTAGATCTAAGCAAACACAAAGAAAACCTAGCGTAGCATGTTAAACAAAAGACAAGAACAAGATAGAATCAAACAACACATAGACATATTGAATGATTAATTGATTACTTATCTTGAATGTAACATGAGAGAGATCCAAAGGTATAAAATCTTTAAAAAAGCTGCAAAAATCGTCTAGGGTTTCTCCCTCAAAAGTTCCACACTAATGACTAAAAATTATGAGAATATATATAGAAAATCATATCTGACGGCGTCACGTTATAGCCTTGACGCCGTCACCTCGCCGTGATTAGGGTGTCTTGATGGCCTTCTTGACGCCGTCCCCCTTTAATCTCCGAAAATCCATTCTGGCCTATCAAGGCTTGACGCTGTCAGCTCCATGCTTGACGCCGTCTGGAGTACTATTCCAGCAGATTTGAGCACTTTGTCGAATTGTTCACTTTAATGCTCCAAAAATGTCCAAAATGCTTCCTTTTCCAGAATTTCTCTCCAAAGTACCTAAAATTCCAAAAGGAACGATTTAGGGTAATAAATGATCAAATAAATACGATTTAGGGCTTAAATGACCCCCGAAAAGTGGTACACTTTTCGCCTTATCAAATACCCTTACACTTGAGATTTGCTTGTCCTCAAGCAAATGCGCTTTTATGCTAATCAAAATACAAGTTAGGGGTCATTTAACACTAATATAAAATGAATTACAACAAATAATCATTCCACTTTAATCATAATAAGCACGGAGATTACACACTAGCACCTCACAAGTAGTGTTTAGATACTCACATCTCTCAGATGTCATAGAATTATATCTCATAAATGATAATGGACAATATCTCTCACTACCTGCCATAGCAAATAGATTACCATAGGCTTGGGAAAGGATCAAAAACCTTCTCCACTAGGCGTAAGCACCTAAGATAAACTATCAAAGAGGGCTTTACAAAAAGGGTTCTAATGAGGTTTAGGGATATGATAAACACGGATTTGTTTGATAAGGGATATTTTACTGGTGGCGAGTTAAAGATCTTGATTAATTACATGTACAATATGGCGTTGCTAAGCCAAGACTAGACTCGACTAACGCTAATTCAAAAACTAAAAAACATAAAATAAACATAAAAAGAAACGGGATGGTAGTCCGTATGTTTTTTCTACTTTTCTTTTTCTCATTTTTTTTCATTATTTTTTTTTCATACACTATTACCCTACCATCCAAAATAATACATCATAGGGGCCTCGGTTCTCCCCTTACACTTGAACTTTTACATACTTTACAATTTACTATTCTAATGACTCGAATTAAGATAATCGAAACACTTGGAGTACTTTTAAAATATTTAGCACATATGGGGGTAATAATGTTGTTCTTCCCCATTACTCCATTACACTAGTACTTTACCCATGAGTCCCAATCATCCCAAAACAATATGTACAAGGACCATGTAATCAATTAGATAATTAACTAAGGGTTTCAACAAATGTTGTCACAATAATGCACTAAAGATGAGTGCATACAAGGTAGGCTAAGGCGATTTAGGTGTACATTTAAGTGGGGTGTAACAAATTCTTCCTTTAAGTAAAATGCTTAAAGTTAGAAATGAAAAGATAGATTCTGGAGGGTGTACTAGGGGTATCGTGTACTAAAATGAGTACAACGCAAGGGTGTGAGAGAATTACTTGACTAATGTAGCCAAAGTAATTATAACAAAAACAAAGGTGTAAAACAATGGGTTAATCCTAATGCCTCTTATCATGTAGTAAATCTAACTACACGAATGTAGTATCACTTGTGGGTTCGGGATGGTCCTATCGCAAGTTCTAGAATCTAAGTGCTACCGGTACACACGTAAGCATTAAAGATGAATTCTTTTCCTACTAATTCTAGGGGCGAACCTCACATATTTGGGGTGGAAAATTTTTTAGTGGTACGGTTTTGTGCTAGTCATATAACTCCTATCCATGAGACGCTCATTAAGACCAAAGTTTTACTCCTAAATGTTGTAAAAAATTTTGAATTTGGCACTAAAATTACCCTAACAGGTATTTCTTTCAGTTTTATTACACATCTACCATTAAACAAACAAAAATCAAGCGTAATTGCATTCTCTAAGGTATCGTAACTTACCCCCCTTACACTTAAGATGAACATTGTCCCCAATGTTCAAATAACAAGATGTAAAAGTAAATAAGGTAAAGAATGAAATCAAATACTCCCCTGATTCGCTCGGTAGATAAAGTGGTAACATGGTTAGATCTTCTTCCAAGAAAATGAACGCTCAAAGCTTCCCTTCCGAAATATAAATCATCTTCTTGTCCAAAATAACCTGTTAAATCTGAGAAAACTAACACGAAACCCTGCATAACATCGGCGGGATAAATCTGTTTAAGGATATAATGCTTGTGGAATGAATATTTTGCAGATTCCTGGAGTTTATAAGTTAGAGATTTTATAAAGCATTTTATGATTCTGGAATAAAAACAAACACTTCAAAAATTCTATAAAATTGATCCTGACGGCGTCAGCCTGGGGCTTGACGCTGACAGAAGTGATCTGACAGATTTTTCATGTTAAGTTTCCGGAAAATTTCTGGAAAAACTCAATTCTTAATTCCTGGAAATCCTGCAAAATATCATTATGACTCGATACAATCATTTGACTCAAACAATTACTAATATGTATGTCAATTTAATATTGTTATGATTCATGTTCATTTGTTCTTATAAACCGATTTGGATTTCCCTTACACTTATCTTTTGCATGTCCCGTTGTTCATTTTCGGTGTCACGTTGTTCGTTTTCGGTCTGAGGAACAATAGTGCTTCTTGAGCCAGCCTCATGTCCTGGAAGATTTGTCGGTGTTTGATGAGGTTGTGGATGTTGGAGATTGAGTAGTACAGCTGCCCTGAATTCTTTCTCTTCCTGCTTCTTTTCAGCCCTGGTGTCGACAATGATACTCTTCAGTTTACGTTTGTCAACCAGTGGCTCTGCAGTAGGTTCATCTTCTGCTTCTTCATCACGAGCAACATCACTTGGTTCATTGATGGTAATTCCCGTGCCTTTTCTTTGTTCTTGCTCAACAGTTTCCTTGCTTAACTGTTTAGTCATTTCATGCCCTGGAAACTCTTCTTCTTCATCAGGTTTTTCTTCTTGGTCATCTGGAGCCTTTGACCTTCTTACATAGTCTGCTTCATCATCAGATTCGGAGCCGAACTCAGAGTCGGTTTCCGTTTCAGATGATGAAGCTGACTGTTCATCCTGAGGAATCTGCTTAGGTGTAGCTTTCCTTCTTGGTCTGGTGGGTGGCTTTTGAGCAGGCTTTGGTTGTTGGGAGGTTGTAGTACTGTTCGGTTCTGTCCTGTCGTGCATCCTCTTGATGATGTCAGGGGTTTTCTCACAGAAGTATGGTATGAGTAGTTTGGTGAACCGAATGAACGATATCAAGGTCCTGTCACGATCAGTATGAATGTGCTGGAGCATGTCGCTCATTATTGGTGCAGCAAAGTTAATCGGTGTCATGGTCATCATTCCCCATAATACTTGCATGTGTTCTACCCTTGGATGCTCATGACCACTCCTTCTTCCGGAGATGGATCTGACAATCAGCATGTAGAAAGTTCTCCATGGTTGCGGCAGATATTTGACATTGAATTTTGAGAGAAGTGTAAGTGATTCATTATCAGGAATATCGTATCCAAGATCAATGAAGTAATCAAGGATTTCCAGTTCAGTCAGCATCGGATGATATTCGTTGTAAGTTGNAATACTTGCATGTGTTCTACCCTTGGATGCTCATGACCACTCCTTCTTCCGGAGATGGATCTGACAATCAGCATGTAGAAAGTTCTCCATGGTTGCGGCAGATATTTGACATTGAATTTTGAGAGAAGTGTAAGTGATTCATTATCAGGAATATCGTATCCAAGATCAATGAAGTAATCAAGGATTTCCAGTTCAGTCAGCATCGGATGATATTCGTTGTAAGTTGGTAACATGAGAGCTTCACGAAGAGTATCATAATCAATGGTTTATTGTTGACGGTCCAACATGATGGTAAAGGATTTGTCGTCCAAATTGTCCTTGGTAGTGTGCCAGAACTGATGGATGTAGAAGATTGGTACAGATGTGGATTTGGTGAGCAATGGCTTGCATGGATGAGCCAGAAGAATGTTCTTGACAATCTTGCATGTGTCATCAGGTATACTAAGTTTGTTGAAGTCGATGCGAAGATTGTTCTGATCTATGCCTACATTGTAGTAAGCAGGGAGGACTTCACCAAGTGCAAGTAGTGGGAGGTTCTGTTGTTGTGGAACTGGTTCAGAATGTTGAGCCATTTGTGTTCTGAAAGTGTCATGTCATGAAATCAAACATCCAGATATGTTAGTTATTAGTCAGAGTTCACGTTTGATATTCAAAGACATATATGTTGCAATCATGGTCCAGTTAATTAATATGTGACTAATGATGGTGTTGTTATTTAACATGAAACTTAGATGATATATCATTTAATGCACATAAGTCTTTTGGTAACATGTATAATAACACACTACAATCACAAGTTAAACAACATTCACACAATACACATATTCATGAGGATTTATTCAATATACAAGTTTTCAAAAAAAATTACAATCACTTGAATACTCAAAAAATATGTGATAGATGATCTCAAAAATATGACCAACAATGTTCTCGAAAACTGTCACTAACGAAGATCTCGATAACTTTTGTGCAAGAAAGATCTCGATAAATTCCATAGGAAAGATCTCGATAAATTTATTGTTCAAAAGTTCTCGATAATTCTTAGCAAAAGTTCTCGATAACTTCATTTCATATGTTCTCGATAACTTATGAAAGATCTCGATAATTTGAAAATCTTAGGATCTCGATAATTTTATTGAGAGATTTCGAAAACTTTTTTGAGAGTTCTCGATAACAGTTGTCAAGGAGAGATCTCGAAAACTTTTAGAAAGATCTCGATAAAATTATCAAGAAAGATCTCGAAAAAATTTTCTCGAAAAAATTCTTATACAAGAATTTTTCGAAATCATTGAAGTCGTACATTTTTCTGTGAAATGTTTGAATCTTATGAATGAAACCTATATATTGAATGATAAACATCAGTAAGAATCACAATTAGGCACATTCATGAAGATCTCGAAAAATAACGAGAGCAAAATTATCTAGAACTTTGTTAAAGAGAATTCATGTAGTAAAGCCATTGAAATACATCAATTAATACATATGAGAACACATTCAAGCAGTTTAATTAGACTCAATATCATCAAAATGAAAAGCCCTAATTCGAACAAGAACCCTAATTATCTAGAACATGCAATATGTTGATATGGAGCAATTAACAAGCACATACATGTAATAATCACATAAACAAACAAATCCCACCAATAATATATACAAACACATCACCCAATCTCAAAAATCCCAATTCGAAATAAACCCTAATTTTCGAAATTAATCTAAACATGTTACCTGTTATGATTAGACGATAGGGATATGAAGATAATACATTTAACATCAAAAGCCCTATGATTACACGGTCTACAACAACTTAACACGCAAGATTCATAATTTTCGAGAACCCTAGTTCTAAGGATCATGATTATAAGAAATCTAGCCATCAAAATTATAATTGGTTGAAAACCGTTTATTAAAATGGACTAAAGATCATTAATTCACTTACTTTTTGATGATCAAGAACACGGATTTGTTGTTTGAATTCGAGCCGTGAGATAGAAAAGGGGGTGTTTGTTTTTGCCTTTTTGTTTTTGTAAAAATAAAACAGGGGGGGTGTTTGTTTTGTTAAGGTTTTTGAAACTTTATAGCAACTTGGCAAATTTAGTCCCTAGACTTACAAACTAACCATATAACAAGTCCTAATGCATATATTTAACGGTTAATGGTAACGACAGTTAATGGTAAGGACATATAAGGCAAACAAAGAAGTAAAAGTGAAGAAAGAAATGATACGAGATAACCTTTGACGATCCACCATTGCAAACTAACATCATAACTACAAGAAATATGCAAGTACACATGTTTGCACAAGATTTTGAAATGTTGAAGAACATTTTCTCCCCCTCAACACTTGGTGTGAAAATTTTGAAATTTTTGATAAACCAAGGTGTTGACGAAGATGGCGTACATGCATATGAAAAACAAGACAAAATAAAATAAAATAAAGGTAAATAAAATGTAACATCTTTTTGGAATATTTTTTTTGAAGATTTTTTTTTTTGATTTTGTATTTTCTTTTTGATAAATATTTACAAAGATTGTTTTGGTATTTGACTCGGTTAATTATTTTCAAGAAAAGATTTGAGATCATCTGGAGTCAAACACCGCATACCAATCCGGTGAACTAGTTCAGTAAACCTTCCCGGGGGTAGTGGTTTTGTGAACAAGTCTGTCAGTTGGTATTCTGTACCCACAAAATATAACTCAATGGTACCCTTTTCAACATGCTCCTTGATGAAGTGATAACGGAGATCAATGTGCTTAGACTTTGAATGCAGAACCGTGTTGCACGAAATCGCTATCGCACTTTTCGAGTCACAGTACATCGGAATCTTGTTGAATAAGTAACCGTAGTCCATTAGTTGTGTACGCATCCAAATGACTTGTGCACAGCAGGCAGACATGGCAACATATTCAGCTTCTGTTGACGATAGTGATGTGCAATCCTGCTTCTTTGATTGCCAAGACACGAGTTTATCTCCTAGAAACTGCAAACCACCAGAAGTACTTTTGCGTGTATCCATACACCCTGCATGATCAGCGTCTGAACAAGCTATTAGTTCAAAAATGGCATCCTTCGGATACCAGATCCCCAAATTAATGGTTCCCTTTACGTATCGAAGGATTCTCTTTGCCTCATTGAGGTGACGTTCAGTTGGACTGGACTGATAGCAAGAGCACATAAATATAGCAAGTACAATATCCGGACTACTAGCGATGAGATACATCAGTGACCCAATAATACTTCGGTACTTTGTGGGGTCAACTGGTTTCCCATTTGGATCCGCATCTAACTTAGTTGTGTTAGCCATAGGAGTATTTTAAGTATCACAACTGGTCATTCCATGTTTCTTAATTATCTCAAGAGCATATTTGGACTGATTTAGGAAAATTCCACGGGGAGACTGATGAACTTGTAGTCCCAAAAAGAACGTAAGTTCACCCATCATTGACATTTCAAAATTTTGTTTCATTAATCTGGCAATAGCGTTTGAGTACTTTTTGTTTGTAGAGCCAAAAATAATGTCATCGACATATATTTGCACAATTAAAACATCTTCCCCGTGTTTTTGAATAAACAAAGTTGGATCTAGTAAACCTTTAGTAAAAGAATTAGCAAGCAAGAAAGCAGTAAGTTTATCATACCATGCCCTGGGGGCTTGTTTGAGACCATAGAGAGCCTTCTTAAGTCGGTAGACATGATTTGGGTGCTCTGGGTCGACAAATCCCTCTGGCTGACTAACGTATACCTCCTCACGTAGTTGACCGTTTTTGACATCCATTTGATAAACGACCAGGTTTTTGTGAGCAGCGTATGCTAAAAATATTCGAAAAGCTTCGAGTCTAGCCACTGGTGCAAAAGATTCCTCAAAGTCAATTCTTTCCTCTTGAGTATATCCTTTAGCTACCAAACGTGATTTGTTACGAATAACATTGCCTTCTGCGTCCAACTTGTTTTTCCAAATCCATTTTAGCCCAATGACATAAAATCCATCCGGTCGTTCAACTAATTCTCAAACTTCAAGCGTTTGAATTGGTTGAATTCCTCTTGCATTGATTTAATCCAGTTGTCGTAAGTGAGAGCTTCTTTAATATTTTTCGGTTCTTCATGACTAACTGTTAGAGCATAAATGCAATATTCGACATCGGAGTGAAGTTTTTGTCTAGTCATAACTGGAGCTGTTGGATGACCAATAATGTTGACAATTGGATGGTCACGAGTCCAATGATGTGTTGAAGGGTGAGGGTTATGAAACTGCTGCATGTTAGTTGGTTCCAAGTTGTGTGTTGACGACTCAGCAATATCAGAAAGGTTCGGAGTCGGAGCAAACGGATTGAAGAACGCATTTGGATAATAATTTGCAGGTTCGGGTACTTGTTGTTGGTTCAGATCTTCAGGTGGGTTGTCGGTGTTGGAAACGGTTTGTTCTTCTATTTTTGGTGATTCAGTCGGGGTGCATCCGGTGTTACTATTGTAGTTGTAGTAACCGTTATATCAGGTACTAGAATATTATCAGGTTGAGCAGCGGAACTAGTGGATACATCTGGTGCACGTATCTCAAATGAATCATCGAACAAAGGAGAAAACAATGTNTGTTGGTTCAGATCTTCAGGTGGGTTGTCGGTGTTGGAAACGGTTTGTTCTTCTATTTTTGGTGATTCAGTCGGGGTGCATCCGGTGTTACTATTGTAGTTGTAGTAACCGTTATATCAGGTACTAGAATATTATCAGGTTGAGCAGCGGAACTAGTGGATACATCTGGTGCACGTATCTCAAATGAATCATCGAACAAAGGAGAAAACAATGTTTCTAATTCTCGAAGAGTTAGTGACAACGGTTCAGCTGAAGAATCTGGAAAGTTTGGACGGTTGGTTGCGGGTCCTAAGCTGTTTTGCTCATAAGCCATTTCTGTAAGCTCATCGAAATTAGGATGGATAGTCTCCTGAATCTCTCTAGTACGGCGGTTGTAGATTCTAAAACCTTTGGAGTTTTCACAATATCCAATGAAGATACCGACGTCAGCCTTTGCCTTAAGTTTTCCAAGATCATCACGATCATTATTCGGATAACAAAGAGATCCAAATACATGAAAGTGTTGTATGTTGGGCTTTCGTTTGTGAACAATTTCATACGGTGTGACTTTTGTGACGTTTATTGATCATACAACGATTTTGGGTGTAACATGCAGTAGAGACGGCTTCTGCCCAAGGATAATCTGGTAATTGAGCATTAATGAGCATCGTTCGTGCGGCTTCCACTAACGTCCTGTTGCGTCTTTCGTCCACTCCATTTTGTTCGGGAGTCCGTGCAATTGATGTTTGATGTCGAATTCCAACTTTCTCAAAGTATGCACGAAGAGTTTGATTCTTGAATTCAGTTCCATTATCTGTTCTTACAATTCTTACTGTGTTGCGAAGTTGAACCTGAATTTTCGTGAGAAAGGTGATTATCATTGATGGAGCTTGATCTTTGCTTCGAAGAAAGTAGACCCAAGTCCATTTGGAGAAGTCATCGACTATCACAAGTATGTACCGTTTCCCATTAATCGTTTGTACTCGCATTGGTCCACATAAATCCATATGAAGAAGTTGAAGAACATGATCAGTGCTCGGTTCTAGTTTGGTGGTGAGGTGTGCACGTTTTCTCTTTCCTTGTTCACAAGCGGGACATAGGTGATCTTTTGCATATCGGAACCTTGGAAGACCGTCAACTAGTTTATGGCGAGCAAGATCAGTCATAGTTCAGAAGTTGAGATGTGACATGCGTTGGTGCCATAACCAGGATTTTGTTGATTCAGCCTTTGAAAGTAGACAAATGGGAGAGGAAGCGGTCATGTCGGACATCGAAATTGTATATAGACTGTTTCCACGTGTGCCGGACATGAGATCATTTCCGTGTAGATCACGAACAAAGCATGTTTTCTCCCTGAATGCAACTTCTAGATCACCATCACAAAATTGACCAACTGAAAATAGATTGTGACCAAGGCCTTCAACATAATAAACACGACTAATTTCGATATTCCCACTGACATAGTCCCCATAGCCCATAATTGCAGCGAAATGATCATTCCCGAATCTGACAGTACCAATGAACTTTGAGATAAAGTTTCTTAACAATTTGAGATTGTCTGTCATGTGTCGGGAGCATCCGCTATCAACAATCCAGAGAACAATTTGCACCACCTGCATCACAAGAAAGAGACGACGATGGTACAATGGTAAGGGTGGAACCCGAAGAAGATGTGGGTTCCTTTGGGTTAGAAGCACACATGTTAACAATATTAGGAATCCATTTAAAGTTATGTGTCCTTTGTAACCAACGTTGCCAATTCCAACTAGATTTAGCCTTCTTTATATCAAATCCAGTAACAGTTGGCATGATCCTAGAGGTATTGTTCACAACTACTGGGTTGACTATATCATTCTTAGAAACTACACAAGGCATAAATCCGAGCACAGATTTAGAAGCATTAGTGGGCCTAGATTTTCTGCCTAATGTACGTTTCTTAAGACGAGATAAAAGAGAATTTGCAACACATTTAGAATGATCACCAGATAACATACTCTTACGACAAAACACACATGAAGCATCAACTTTTAAAACATTCAAAGGTTCATCATTCGTTACACATAGATTAGAATTACAATTTGCCAAATCAGTATCTAAATCTAGTGCAGGATGAGTCTTATTCAAAGTCCTAGGGTGTTCTTCTACTTCAGAGGCTTCTAGTGTCTCTCTTCTACGTTGCAAAATCCTATTCTTCCATTTCATTCGTTTATGCTTGGATCTGCTAACGCTATGAGTGGCAACTATTCCTGTAGAAGTGGAAGGATCCAAATTAGACTTCTTAGTGTGTTGTGCTATATTTGTTATGTCTAATGAGTACATTCCTGGAGCAATTACATTAGTGTTGACAAATTTTCCTTTTTCAAGCTTACGTATTTTCTCTTTCAACTCAAAGATAATGTGCATTTTATCTTGAATTTCACTGTCGAGTTTTCGGTTAGAATAAAAATATTCATCACGACTTTTTTGCCAAAAATATGTAACTTCTTGCAATTTTGCAATTTCCTTTTCATATTTCGAGATTTGACTTTTTAGTTCCTCGTTTTCGTTTTGAAAAGTTGTGGAAGTTTTAAGACTTTGTAATTCCAGTTCGAAATCAAGACTTTAGTTTTGACACCATTCAAGCTTTTTGTTGAGTTGAGAAATCTCATTTGAAAGTTTGTTTTGCACATCATCATTGTGTTTTCGGAGATTAAATTTTTCATCTTTTAATGTCTCAATTTGTTTAGATAACAACTGAACATCATCACAGTGATCATCAACAAGCATAGAAGTACCAGATTCATAAAGAGAATTCATAATCACAGAAATTATATCAGCACTAAGAACATGTTCCAAGAGTCGATCAGCTTCTCTTTGTAAAATTGATTTTGACGTTTTTGATTTAAAATTGCTTGTTCAGTTTCTTGAAAAACATTTATGATGGTTTTGACTGCCTTGTTAAGTTCCTGTTCCCATCTCTTAGCATATGAATGCAAACGTTGAAGACTTGGAGTAAACTGAGTTTGTAACATTTCCCTTCTTTCTTTCGCAACAGGAGAAAGAAGGTTGGCAACAGTGAGTTCAAAATTCTTTTCAACAGCATATTCCATTGATTGGATCTCAGTTGTGAAATATTTATAGTACTGAAATAAAGTAGAGTCAGTTAACATGCTTAGTTTGTTTTGTAACTCGTTGTTTTTCTGAAGTGTTGTCTCTAAGCATGTTTCCTTATCTGCTTTTGTTTTGAAAAAATTGAGTTGTGATNTGTAACATTTCCCTTCTTTCTTTCGCAACAGGAGAAAGAAGGTTGGCAACAGTGAGTTCAAAATTCTTTTCAACAGCATATTCCATTGATTGGATCTCAGTTGTGAAATATTTATAGTACTGAAATAAAGTAGAGTCAGTTAACATGCTTAGTTTGTTTTGTAACTCGTTGTTTTTCTGAAGTGTTGTCTCTAAGCATGTTTCCTTATCTGCTTTTGTTTTGAAAAAATTGAGTTGTGATTTACAAAGCTCAAGTTCTCTTGTTAATGCAACGTTTTTTTCTCTCAACTTTGCATTCAGTGCTTGACACTGAATATTTTGATTTTGGCTGGTCATAAGTAACATTCTCCATTCGGCATCGGAATCAGACAGAAGCTCATGTTGTTCAAGTTGATCATTGTTATCTTGTGCAGTGGATATAATAGTTTCATCAAATGTAACAACTGGGTTTATTGGATTATCATCAAATAACACCACTGTGGACATTTGATCAGTTATATGAGTAGATAACATAGAATCAGATTGAACAGCTTGTGCATTGTCTGAGATAGAGTTAGACGGAGAACCACTGTCATGTATCAGGCATGGATAAGAATCATTTGCTTGATATAGAGCATCAGTGTCATAGATTGGACTGGAGTAACTTACATGGAGTTCATGTGTGTCAGCCATTAATAGCATATCAACAGTTCCATGTGAGTTATTGATGAGTGCGCAAACACTCATCATTTTTGGTCAAATCTGAAACGCAAAACATCTGAAAACATGCAAAAATGCATCAAAATGATGAAAATACCCAAGGATCGTGTTTTATGTGTCTAAAATGCAAAATGTTTAAAAACAGATGAAAAACGTACAAAGTTTGCATAATTGGCAGTTTCAGTCCCCCAACTTTCAAAAATTGGCAAAACTAGTCCCTGAAATTCAAAAACGTGGAATTTTATCATTCAAGGTCCCTAGAATATTTTAAATTATCAAAATAGGTCCTTGAATGCAAATTTGGAAAACTGGCAATTTTGGTCCCTGAACTTTGGGAAAATTACAGAAATGGTCCTTGGGGTTTTAAAAGTGCAAAAGTGGAATTTTTGGTCCTTTGGTTTTCTAAATTGGCATGTTTTGTCCTTGTAATATCTTTGGAGGACTTACATTTTCATTCATTGATCTTTTGGGAAATTACACAAATAGTCCTTGTGATTATCATAAACCAAACGGACCCTTGGTTATTATTATTATTATTATTATTATTATTATTATTATTATTATTATTATTATTATTAT
>LBNU01028912.1:54756-70996 GCA_014162995.1 Artemisia annua
GCTCTCTCTCTTCTCCACGGTCCGGAGTCCTCGCGCCGGGCTGGCGACCTCGGCTGCTGACTCCTCTGGTCCCGTCTCAGCCGGGCCGTTTTTTTCTTCTCGGATGAAAAAAGGAAATAAAGGTAAAACATTTTCTCTCGGAGACACTAAATTGCGGTTGCCTTTCGTGGAAGCGACACGGCCATGGTTCCGATTTGCAAATTACCAGCGGAAGCGTGGTGCGTGAAAGGGGATGGTCCCAACAGGAAGAATAATTCTTCAAAAGGAATGTTAAGGCATTATTTCCTGGGACGACCCCTACTTGTTTAATCGTGCTGGCCGGATCAAGTCAGATCCGGCGGTGGTTTATGGGCGGGGAAGCACCTGAACATTCTAAGGCTTGCCATGCTGGAACCCACGGGGCCACCATGAATCCAAATTACTACACAGCCAAAAAGGTGTTTGATTCGCGGTTCTTTGGCCCACAATTTATAAGGTATGCCCAAGAATTAGTCAGGGATCCTGTGCACGCTTGTCAACGTCACGGGAAATTTTCACAAAAGAATGAAATGCCACAAAATGCAATTCAAGTATGTGAAATCTTTGACGTATGGGGCATCGATTTTATGGGGCCATTTCCGTCATCTCATGGAAACAAGTATATACTCGTGGCTGTTGACTATTTGTCAAAATGGGTTGAAGCGAAAGCTTTACCCAGAAACGATGCCCGAGTTGTTGTAAAATTCTTGAAAGCTCTTTTTGCCCGATTCAGAACCCCACGTGCTATAATTAGTGATCGTGGTACGCATTTTTGCAATGACAAATTCGACAAAGTCATGCAAAAGTATGGTGTAACTCACCGTCTCTCTACTGCGTACCACCCTCAAACAAGTGGGCAAGTTGAAATTTCCAATCGTGGAATTAAAAGAATTTTGGAAAGAACGGTTGGTGAAACTCGTGCATCGTGGTCGGATAAATTAGATGATGCACTCTGGGCTTTCCGTACAGCTTACGAAACACCCATCGGGTGTACGCCTTACAAGCTTGTGTACGGGAAAGCGTGCCATCTGCCGATCGAGCTTGAGCATAAAGCCTATTGGGCCCTCAAGCATGCCAATTTCGACCTCCAAATTGCGGGCGATCATCGGAAAGTTCAAATGAATGAATTGAACTCAAGATTAAAGATCTTCTCGGGTGATCGAGTCCTTCTTTTTAACTCAAGATTAAAGATCTTCTCGGGTAAATTGAAAACCCGTTGGACCGGACCATTCACCATTGCTAAAGTTTATCCTTATGGCACCGTCGAATTATCTCAAAATGACGGGCCAAATTTCAAAGTGAATGGGCATCGGTTGAAGCATTACTTTGGAGAGGACATACCATCCATGGTTGTCCCGGATCTCCAAACTTTCCCCAAGGACAATTGAATTCGGGGATCGAGTCAAGCTAGCGACTCGGTGAACAAAAACAGTAGCAAAACATATGGGTTTTACCTATATTTCTGACTTCTTTCTACTTTCTAACACCCTAGTGTGGGGGAGTGGCCGTCCCCTGCAGCTGTTTTCAATGTACATATGTATATCTTCAAAAAAAAAATTTGTATGATTGTTTGAATAATATAAATAAAGTGAAAAATAAAAAATTCCGCAGTTAGCTTAGAATATCGTCTTGCTTTCCGTTCGAAGATTCGGCATAATAGCCGGGACTTTGAATATTGAGGAAAATATTCAATTCTAAGTGTGGGGGGGAAACTCTAGCGAATTTTATCACATTATATCATCTAGTACCCCCGTTTTTGGCCAAAATTTTTCAAAAAGTTTTCACTTTATTTCAAAATTTTTGTGGTTATCAGTCCGCCATGTCTAACCGACAAAAGGATTGGCTAATCCAGGAGCAAACGGCTCTTGGTAAAGATACATCAAATTCGTTTACGGCTTGCAATTTGCCAAAAATTGTATGGTAATCGACTCACCATATCTTTAATTAGTGAAGAGTTGGCTAGCCCGCAAGATTATGGCTTGTGGTAAAGGCAGTTGGAAAGCCATAATTGGTAATCAGCTCACCAAAGATAATAACTTTGTTTTATCTAAGAGTTGGCTAGTCCAAAAGCAAACGGCTTCTGGTAAAGACTAATCAAACCCGTTGAAAGCTGGTGATTTGCTCAAAATCACATGGTTATCGGTGTGCCATGGTTCTTACTTGAACTTAAATATTCGGCTACTCCAGAAGTGATGGCTTTTGGTAAAGAGACTTAAAATCCATCAAGTTTTCATAACAATAATTGCTAGGGACTAGCAATAGTTTAGTGTGGGGGATTGATGAGTGCGCAAACACTCATCATTTTTGGTCAAATCTGAAACGCAAAACATCTGAAAACACGCAAAAATGCATCAAAATGATGAAAATACCCAAGGGTCGTGTTTTATGTGTCTCAAATGCAAAATGTTTAAAAACAGATGAAAAACGTACAAAGTTTGCATAATTGGCAGTTTCAGTCCTCTAACTTTCAAAAATTGGCAAAACTAGTCCCTGAAATTCAAAAACGTGGAATTTTATCATTCAAGGTCCCTAGAATATTTTAAATTATCAAAATAGGTCCTTGAATGTAAATTTGGAAAACTGGCAATTTGGTCCCTGAACTTTGGGAAAATTACAGAAATGGTCCTTGGGGTTTTAAAAGTGCAAAAGTGGAATTTTTGGTCCTTTGGTTTTCTAAATTGGCAAGTTTGGTCCTTATAATATCTTTGGAGGACATACATTTTCAGTCCTTGATCTTTTGCGAAATTACACAAATAGTCCTTGTGATTATCATAAACCAAACGGACCCTTGGTTATTATTCTTAACCCAAAATCTAAAAACCAACCTAATCCACTCACCCCCTGGCCCATTTTGTTTACCCAGCCCAACAACCCAAAACAATAAACACCCCGTTTGTTTTATATCCCCACCCAGTCAAACTTTCCCTCCTTCTTCCCCACGTGGTACTGCCACCACCTTCCCCCTCCATGCCTACACATCAGCAAACCCTCTCCATGTTCCCCCAACTCCCACAAACATCCAAAGTTCCTTAATTGCTTCTCCATAAACTCACTCAAAGATAGCTTTTTTAGCAGTCAAAGAAAAAGGCGCCAAAATGGTTTCAAAGGTCAAGATCAAAAGGAAATCATCCAATGGCTGAGAATGGTGGTGGGAAGTGCTAAAAAGTCTTCACAAACCATAATGGAGGGATATAAAAAGAAAAAGATGGAAGAGAGGAGTGACAGTTAGTTAATGTAGTTTTAGTTTAATTCTTCAATGACGAAATTATGTAATCTTTAGCTTCTAGTCATAATTCTAGTTTCTAAATTGTATTCTCAGATTTAACATTGCATTTCTCAAGGGTTAAGCAATCAAATTCAAGTCTTACTCAGTTTTTATTAAAATTCACTTTTTCACTTAAATTCCTTAGTTTGTGGAATTGGTTGTTGTTTACTTTAAACTCTATCCTAATCAGTACCTCATTTAACTTATTTAAAAGCTCTTTGAAGTATTGAGTTGAGGAAACTCAGAAAAAAAAATACAAAGAAAATCACAGAAGAAAATAAAAAAAAAATGTTAACAAGCTGAAGAAGAAGCAAGAAGGGTCATGGAGTTTGGTTTAGAGCTCATGGGAGCATAGGTTATAATCTCTGTCTTTGGCTGCAAGCTTTGGATCAATTTGTGAGAACTTTTCTAAATTTCTGGCATAATATGTCATAATGAGTAATTATGGTTAATTGTTGTTCGATTCTGCTTAGTTATGTTCATAGATGATTAGTATAAGTTAATTTGTCAGTTTCTCAGTTTATTTCATCAATTTGCTTCTTATATGGTCTTAAACTGTGTAAGAAGGGGTGTTTGGAATTGTAATTTTGATTGGGTAGTTGTAATTGTTATTGGTTGAATGTTGTTTAGGTATCACTCTTAGGGCAATATTAGTTTATTCTAGCTTTCACCTTGGTTTTTTTTTTTGCAAAAGTCAAAATCTCTCTTTATTTCTTCATATGCATTACTGTGTGAATTTTAGGTAGGGATAATCTCTAATTCAATTAACAACTTGTCAAAATTGCTTGAATTAGTTTAACTTTAGCCTATTATATCACTTACAGTAACCTAGGATCTATTAAACATCACTTTAGTCAAAGTTGCAAAAATAATGAAAAAGTCAAATGTTCATGACTACTGATATGGGCAATTTTCAAAAGCTTCTGTAGGGTTTAATTTTGGTTGGAAAATAGATTAGAATTGTTGTTTTGTAAACTTTGGAAGCTTGTCTTTCATTTGCAAAAAAAAAATTTCAATTTGAAAACCATTTGGTCACTTAATCTTGGTCTCAAAGTGACCCATTTGCTCTTGTTTCTGCCCTGTACCAGCTTTGTTTATTTTATTTTTTTTACCCGTTTTCATTAGACTATTTCTTGCTCAACAATTGACCTTTTTGTTTGATCCTTGGTGTTGTGGGTAGCCACTTATGCTGAGTTGTTGGATGTATGATTTGGTTGCACTTAACTGCTTGTTAGCACACTTGTTTTTGCCTTCCTCTTTACTCCTTTTGAACCCATGTCTGCTGCTGTTGTTCTCAGCCAAGCTGAGCTTGTTTGATATTTGGCTTTCATTGATCACATTTAAGTATTATTGTTATTAGTTGTTGTTGTTGCTTAGTTTTTGTTTGTGTTTGTTTGTTTAAGCTTTATTGGCTTATTTGCTTATTTGGTTGTGTAGTGTTGTGAACAAAAAGACTCACCTCAAACATAAAAGTATCTACTGTTACATTTAGAAGCTTGCAAAAGTTTGTTTCATGCTTGTCAGTAAACTTTGTTTTTACAAAAGTTGGTCAGAATTGTTGGTTGAGTAAGTTTGTAAAAAGAATATAAAAAAAAAACAAAAAGCAAAAAGTGCAAGAGGTGGGATTCGAACCCCTGACCTCCTGCACCTAACAGCAACACAAACACACGCCCAACACCAACTGCCCTAGGGTCTTTATTCATTGACTTGTTGCATTATTTTTTTATTTAACCACACTTTTAGCCTTTAGCTTGCTTTTACTTATTTGCTTATTTACTGCTTATTAATAAGCATTTTAAATTTTTTATATTTTTCTTAGCTCACTGTTAGTATAAAGTAATTTTAGAAAAAGTTTTGTAATTATTAAAAATGGTTTAGTATTTATAATAATTAAATCTAGTTTAATTAGTAATTAATTAATTATAAATAATTAGAAAGTCAAATAAACAATTTTCTTTTTCCTAAAATTTTCTTTTATCATTAGGGCTGTAGAAAAGTAATTTTCATACCCGTAGGATTTATATTGCTAAATTTTCACTTTTTATTTTGCACGTTATGTTATTTTTAACATTAACGCGCGTTCTTAATTTTAAATCAGTTTTAGGGTATTCTGCTTTCACGTTTTTTGTTAATTTAGCTTATTTAAGTCATTTTCATTTGTATTCCTTAGTTCACTCACTCATTACCCTTTTCCTGTTCAAAATCACTCGATCACAATCCGTTTTTGATACCATTCACACTTCGTCGGAACATAACGACCCGGGAATATTCTATACTCCTTGGATCATTGCATTGAGCCCTAAATGGCTTGACTTTTGTTGACCAAATCCTTGGTTGACTTTAGTTGACCGTTTCTGGGCCAATCAGTTATCCATGACAGGAACATGAGAGGTAATGTTTGTCATTCCATGAGATCTTCCAGATGTAGTTTCCACGTGAGTAGTATCATCTTCTAGCTTAACCAAATTTGTCAGTTGTGATTCCAAATAGCTTTGAAGAGTGATTTGTGGAGCAGGAAGGATGCTTTTCATGAACTTCCTTTGGAGACAAGACTGTAGAAGTTGATTCATTCGTAGGTCTTTGTGTGACTGATGCATGACTTCAAGATGTTTCCACATTTCATGAGCACAAGCTTCAAAATCCAAGATAGAGTAGATGGAATTTGGAAGACTTAGAGTGATGTACCAACTTGCTTGGTAGTCAGCAACATGTTGGTCTAGGTCATTGCCAGTCAAAGTGTCTTTGATTTGTAGTTCAATGAAGCCTGTTGAGTCAGCAATGAATTTCATTTGATATGGTCCTTGAAGAATGGATTTCAGTATGAGATCAGCGTGTGGACGAACAGCAACCCATTGTAAGAATCGTCGTTTCCAAGTAGTGTAGTTTCCATTGAGGATATGATTCATTACCAAAGTGTAGTACATGACGAGGGTCGGTTCTGTGACGTGGAGTGTAAGGAGAGTTTGAGTATGGTAGTTGAGACATGATGAAAGACTTGTGTGTAGATGGATCTTGTAGAAGGTATAAGTGTTATGCCAAGCCTTGAAAACTATCCCAATTGTTTTCTTGAAACTTTGTTGAAGAATATCTCGAAAAACAGTCAAAGTCCATAAGATCTCGAAAAAAGTTACAAAGATCTCGATAATTAAAGTTCTCGAAAAAATCAACTTTATCGAGAAAATTTTAATAAACTTTCGAGAAATTTCACTATAGCAGGAATTTGTAAGGTTCTCGAAAATTATGAAAGGATTTCGAAAATTTTCCAAGGATCTCGAAAATCAAAAGATTTCGATAAACCATAAAAGATCTCGAAACTTTAAAATTTTCGAAAAAATTCCACAAAATTTTCGAGATTATACAATAACGAAAATATCCAACGAGTCGAAGTGTTTTCTTTCTTATGCAAGAGAGAAAAGCACTGAGTAACCAACGAAAACACCTTAGAAGCAGTAACAAAAGATCTCGAAAGATTGGGGTTTAAGGATTTCGAAACTTTGTCAAAAGTTGGCAGATTTTTGTTTTTGTAAAAAGCAATCCAAAAACACGTTTTTAATCCAAGATTCTTGTACAACTAACCTTAAAATGATGAAATCTTAAAGAAAGTTGAAAACTTTAACAACTTTTCAAAAAATTTGAAAATTTTCAAAAAATTATACGAAAGTACGAATCAAGATTTTTTGAGAAATTTTGAAACTTTGTTGGTTGTTTGAGTTTGTAACACAAGTTTTGATGAAAATGATGTGATAAAAACATGAAACAAACAAAAAAGTAATAAACTTTATCAAAAAAATAACGACTAAAAAACTTGTTTATGGTTCGTTAGCAACAAAAACAAAGATTACACCTTCTTCTAGCGATTGATACCACTTGTTAGGTCACCATATTGTAAACACAAGTATAGATTTGATAGAAATGAGATGAGAAATAGAGTTTGGTTGATTAGATCAAATATGAAGAATAAAAGTGCAAGAGTTTCCTTATGATATTGAAATAACCAACAAGAGTAAGCATTACATAGATGTCCTATTTATAGGTGAAGAGCTAGGGCAACACTCCCTTCTCTTCCCTTCTCTAATTCGTATGGGCTTTAGGCCCATTGGACGAGTAAAGGGCTTACCCTTAAACATAACATGATTAAATAACTTAGCAACCTATTACAAATGATGAAATAACCGAGACTTGATGAAACGTTGATAAACTTAGGTTCTAACAACACGAATAACAGGGATCAAACGATCAATATTATTCATGAAGTGGTTACAAAGAGGTTACGAACAAAAGCACGAAGAAAATAGATAGACTAAAGAAAAACCTCGAAAAATAAAATAAAAATCTCACTAGAAAGGAATCTAGTGAGTAGACCTAATAAAATAAAAATTCAACCTAAATAATAACTATTCCTCGGTAGCGGCGCCAAAAACTTTGATGCGTAGGATTGCGACCACGCACTAGGGTTTTACCTCTCAAGGGATCTTGAGAAGCTTGTAATCCCCACCAGGCAGTGTACCTGACCGATGTAGTATCGTGTAGTGGCAAGTACCGGGGGATTGATTGTTCTCTGCAGGAATAGTGTCGTTAGGAATGAAAAGCTACTCTAATAGGTCTAGGGGTGAGGGAAGATTCTTTTTGTATTTTATTATTTTTAGGAAAGCAAGTAAAAATCTCGGGTTTGAAGGAGTGGGCGTAATTAGTTGCTAGTCAACTAACCCAAATAATTACTAATGCAAATAAAATAAAATAACAAGGAAGTAAATGTTTGTGAAAACTATATGGAGAGAAGTGTGTTTACTTAGATTTCCTTACTCCCTAACTATATTTTACCGATTGATTAGTGTGTATTAATTGCGTGGATGACGGATTGTATTCCTTAATAACGGTCGTGTGGGTGTGTACGGACTTCCCCAACTCTATAAGCTCCTACTTCACTCCTATGTCGAGCCGGCTAAGAAACTCCTAACATGGGATCACTAGAATTCGCTCATGCATTTAATACAATCAAATAACCTTAGTACACCTTGGTTCATGTTTCTTAAGATGTTCAAGCATGTTACCAATTGGATGTCTGCCAGTTTTCTTAAGCCTAACATCGATAAACATTCATCCAATACAATCAATAACACACCATTCAATCAATAATCAATAGTTATGTTTCATTAGATCTAAGCAAACACAAAGAAAACCTAGCCTAGCATGTTAAACAAAAGACAAGAACAAGATAGAATCAAACAACACATAAACATATTGAATGATTAACTGATTACTTATATTCAATGTAACATGAGAGATCCAAGGGTATAAAACCCTTTAAAAAGCTGCAAAAATCGTCTATGGTTTCTCCTTCAAAAGTTCTACACTAATGACTAAAAATTATGAGAATATATATAGAAAATCAGATCTGACGGTCTAGGGTTTCTCCCTCAAAAGTTCCACACTAATGACTAAAAATTATGAGAATATATATAGAAAATCATATCTGACGGCGTCACGTTATAGCCTTGACGCTGTCACCTCGCCGTGATTAGGGTTTCTTGATGGCCTGATTGACGCCATCCCCCTTTAATCTCCCAAAATCCATTCTGGCCTATCAAGGCTTGACGCCATCTGGAGTACTATTCCAGCAGATTTTAGCACTTTGTCGAATTCTTCACTTTAATGCTCCAAAAATGTCCAAAATGCTTCCTTTTCCAAAATTTCTCTCAAAAGTACCTAAAATGCCAAAAGGAACGATTTAGGGTAATAAATGATCAAATAAATACGATTTAGGGCTTAAATGACCCCCAAAAAGCGGTACACTTTTCACCTTATCAGCCACCGCTGGAGTATTATGAGAACCGACTTCGAGAACTTGAAGCAAGAATCAGGGGAGTTCATGAATTCCAAAGATGGGAGATTCAAGCCCTAATGGATGAGATTGCCATGATTAAGGAGCAAGCAAGGCACCGGTAATGAAGATAAAATCAATCATGTGTTTTATGTAGTATGGGACAAACAATGCCAAAAATATGTAACTTAATAAGCGACTTGTGACGTTTGTGTGTTTCTTTTGTTTCTCTAGAACAACAACCGACAAAGTATTAATGCATATTATGGTATTTGGTTTTACTACATTCCCTATGTTGATTTACATTCCTGTGGTTGATTTTAACATATGTTGTGAATGGTATTCAAAACATGTTGTGATGATCTTATCCATGTGTGTTGTGAATTGTATTCCAACATGAGGTGACTATATTGCCAACGGTATAGATATTATGTGCATGTGTGTGGGAATGATGTTCAAACATGTTGTGATAACTAAGAAGATTATGGTTCTTTATGTGGAAATCTTGTTTGTCATCTCGCTTTGTTTTTTTTTTTGAAATCGTACTGAAACTTGGCTATACGAGCGTCTTGTGATGCCATGAAATTGGACATCAATCCTTCAAAGTTATTGGTACCACCATAGTTGTTAGAAGGATTGTTGTTGAAAGTACGGTTCGAGTTTGAACTGTTTGGTTGAAAACGATTAGGTGGATTGGAAGAATTGTTTTGGGGCGTGTTTTGGTTTTGTTTCCACCAAGAGTTCGGGTGATTTTTCCAAGAGGGGTTGTAGGAATCACCGTAAGTGTTTGGCTCGGGTTTAAAAGTATACCACATGTCTCCTGCTCCATCGGTACGCGAGGATGCGTAGTCCGCAAAAGCTTGTTCAGGGAGTTCCATGTAATCATGAGTGTCGTGGGGACTACTACAATACTCACATCAATAAGTGATTTTGTTCACTTGGCTTGAAGGTTTAGGAGCTTCGTAGGATTTCATGAGAAACTTAACTTGGTCTTCGTGTTCCATGATCCTATGGTCGGGAGTGCTTGATTTATTTGAAGGCAAAGATATTGCTTTGACCGTTTTGTTTAAATCACAGGGATCCTTCCAACTTTCATTGTCATATAGATCAAGATCTTCTATGAGTTCCCATGATTCTTCTACACTACGATCACATAGCTTACCACCGGCCACTTGGTCAATGGTTTGCCTCGTGGAGAGATTGATATGGTCATAGAAGATTGTTGGACCTTGAATACAACTTATTTCACAACTTATCTAGCTTATTCTAGAGAGAGAGTAGAGAGAGAAAGAGTGGAGAGACATCATGTAAAAGATATGAACTATGTGTTTATTCCAAATGATGAACCTCAACCTTCAAATGAAGGCTTACAATACAATATAAAGCACTAGGAATATTAGATTTAGGTTTTTACATGTTTAGCCCTTGAACTTCCTAGTTTATGCTAACTTGAACATATAACTTTTGAAACGCTTTCTAACGCAACCTATTACACGTTTTAAGAATATAATGACCGACACTTCATAATAAAAAATATAATGCTAACAATCTCCCCCTAAGTGTTGGTCATTGAAGGTTGCTTGACGTCTTTATCTTTGTCTTTAAACTTTAACATTCTTTGCTCTTGACGTCTTTAGAAAACATTAGAAAAGTTATTATTTCAAGTTCCAAATCCCATAGTTCATATATTAAAGGGTCAAAACGAGAGTTTAAAATAAAGTTCACTTCAGCAGTTTTCCCATCACTTGGTTAAAAGGTTTGTAGTTTAATTTCATTTAAGGGTTTATAAAATGGTTCATTTAAAAAAGGTTTTCCAAAAGGTAACATTTATAAAATGACCTTTAATACGGGTTTGCAAAAATGTTCTTTACAAGTGGTCTTTATGAATTTATAACAATCTCATGGATAAGTGATCATATGAAAAGTGTCGTTATCAATTAGATTCTCCTTTAAATGTTTTCATATCATATTTTAGAAAAGAAATTCCACTTCCCGTTATATTATCCCAAAAGTATCCCATGTCTCCCAAAGNAAGTTTACATCTGGCGTTCATTGATGTAGAACAACCAGTGTAATAATATCGTGTGTTCCTATGAGATCTTTTGATGAATCTTTTGGCTCTAGACTCAATAAGTGCACATTTAGTCATCGGAGGAATGGAGCAGAGTACCTCCTTTTCAATATCAACACACTAGGAATGAGTGGTCAATAGATTATGCAGGGTTCTCCGTGAGAATGAAACAAGTATCTTTTGAGAGATACCCGAGTGGCTAGAAGGTTTAAGTGCAGTGCGTCACTGGGTCCATGACGTCTTGTCTTCAATACCGATGTCACCTTAGTAACAATCAGTAGCATATGAATTGAACCCGGTGTCTGCCCTAAGGTTGAACATATGGAGGGCTCATTTCTTTTCACCCTTTCTCATTTCATTTTTTTTAATTCTTCAACCCCTTCTTTCCCTTTCATTCTTTACTCCTTCTTTTAATCATACCTAAGGACTTCTAATTCTATCTATTGGAATTGTCCTTGGGTAGATCCCTCCGGTTCTGGCGGATCATAGGACGGTTTTTCCTAACCTTAGTCACCTTATATCACCATGACTATCCTATTGTTGCCATAAACCTTTTTCTTGAAAATCTCTCAAAGTGTGTATGATAATAAAACACATATTTGTTAACACATTGAGAGTTTTGCACTTTTGAAATACTCCCCCTTCACATGTGCTCATGATATGTTAAGATAAATTTGCACATGTTGGGTAGAGTTGGCATTTTTGAATTGATCCACTCTTAATAGACATATACCCGAGGGATACGTTTACGTTGCTTAGTTAAAGGGATCCATTATCAGCTTTTAGGTGAAAACTAGCCCTAATAACTATCTTGATGTTGTTAACATTCCTAAAAAGGAAGTTAGACCCGTCATGGTAAACATCTAATTAAGAGTTTCTCGAAATGATACTTTTCTACTTGGATAAATCCTTTCGAATACTAACATTTTGTTTCGTCAATTCGAGAGTCAATTCTGAGTCTAGTATAAGACTTTTATGTCTTTACTTACGAGCTCGAGATTCTGCCACAACTTTTGAACATTTTTGATCACATTTAATCACGTCTTCTCCCCCTCAAAAATAGCATACCGTGATATTTTTGATATCAACTGATTAAATAAAAGCATTTGGAGAGAAAGACGGACTTTTTCGCATGAAATTGGAACATTTTCTTTTTGATTTTTATACTCCCCCTCAAAGAAAGCATATTGTTTAAACATAAAGTTTAAAATCAATTTTAATGGATTTAGAGGGAGTTTTTTCTTTGAAATACGAGTTATGTACTGAAATGTACACAAGTCATTTTGTTTTGAGGCTAAGTGCTTAAAAAGTTTTTGAAACCTTTGTTTTTAATTAAGCACTTTCCTTTCTTTGAAAAACGAGTTCTTAGTTGAAATACTAAGAAGTCATCAATTAAGCTCGGGTTTCGTACTGAAGTATACGAAAGCCATTGTGAAGAAAAATTTAGAGAAACGACATGTTTTAGAAAACATTTAAATGAACTCTCGCTCAAGCATATGTACATATCCGTGTCATTTTTGAAAGGCATTTCTAGAAACGTACATAATATCGATTATACGAGAGACATGTCGTGAGAAGAATATTTTTGGATTTTTAGATTTTATATTGTTTTTGTGTTTTTGAAAATTTTCTATTTTTTATTTTGTTTTTGTTGGTTTTTCAAATTTTGTATTTTCTTTTTTCAAAAATATTTACAGCGAAGCGGTTTTGAAAATGTTTTTCAAGAAGATTCGAGAAGACGTTCTAACTCCTCAGGGGTTAGGCTTCGCATGCCAATTCGTCGAACTAATTCGTCAAACCTTTCTTTTGGAAGGGCTTTAGTAAATAGATCGGCAAGTTGGTAATCCGTCTTCACGAAATGAATTTCAACTGTACCCTCTTCTACGTGCTCTTTTATGAAGTGGTAGCGGACTCTAATATGCTTCGTCTTAGAATGATGCACGGGGTTGCACGAGATGGCTATGGCACTTTTCGAGTCACAATACATAGGTATGCGGTCGAAATGAAAACCATAATCTGTGAGCTGTGTCCGCATCCAAAGAACTTGGGCACAACACGCAGATAGAGACACATACTCGGCTTCCGCGGTTGACAGTGTAGTGCAATCCTGTTTCTTAGACGACCAGCTGACCAGTTTTTCACCCAAAAATTGTGCTCCGCCTGATGTACTTTTTGCTGTAACTTGATCACCTGCATGGTCGGCATCTGAAAATGCTGTTAGATTAAACCCCGAATCCTTCGGATACCAAAGTCCCATGTTAATGGTTCTTCGAAGATACCGAAAGATCCGTTTAACCTCTTTGAGGTGAAGTTCGGTAGGCTTTGCCTGAAACCGTGCTAAGAGACAAACAGCAAATTGAATATCTGGTCGACTAGCAGTTAAGTACATGAGAGAACCAATCATACTCCGATATTTCTTCGGATCTATGGGTTTCCCGAATAAATCAGCACCAATTTTCGGTGAAGTGACCATTGGAGTACCAACAGAGTCACAATCTTCCATGCCATGTTTCTTTAAAATCTCAATTGTATATTTAGCTTGATTGATAAAAATACCACTAGGGGACTGATGTACTTGTAAACCAAGAAAGAATTTTAGTTCCCCCATCATGGACATTTCAAATTTGCTTTTCATGAGATTTTCAAATTGTTTTGAAAGATTAGGATTGGTTGATCCAAAGATGATGTCATCGACATAAATTTGAACAATTAAGATGTCATCTTTGTGTTTTTTAGTAAACAAAGTTTTATCAACCGTTCCTGTGGTGAAATTGTTTTTCAGCAAGAAAGAAGACAGTTCATCATACCACGCCCTTGGAGCCTGTTTCAAACCATAAATTGCTTTCTTAAGCCTGTAGACGTAGTCTGGATGTTCTTTGTCGACGAATCCCTCTGGCTGCGTCACATACACTTCCTCTTTCTGAGTTCCATTCAAGAATGCAGTCTTAATGTCCATCTAATAGACGGTGATGTTTTTGTGAGCGGCATAAGCTAAGAAAATCCTGACTGCTTCAAGTCTAGCAACGGGCGCGAATGATTCTTCGAAATCTATCCCTTCTTCTTGCGAATATCCTTTAGCCACAAGACGAGCTTTGTTGCGGATTACAGTCATTTCTTCATCCAATTTGTTCTTCCACAACCATTTGAGATCAAGAACACGTTTCTCAAGTGGTCTGGGTACAAGTTCCCAACTATCGTGTAAATTGTATGAAAGAATTTCATCCTGCATCGCTTCAATCCATGGGTATTCTGCCATTGCCTCTCGAATGTTCTTAGGTTCTTTCAAACTTAAAGCACAGATGTAGATGCACAATTCGAGATCAGTGGCAAGTTGTCTCCTCGTCTGAACTGGCCTAGAAGGTTCACCAATGACATGATCGATTGGATGGTCTTTAGTCCATTTGAGTGTAGAAGGGTACCTTGAATTCAACATATGCATGTTAGATTTAAGGTCCAACAAAGATTTTGACTTGGATCCAAAGATCTATGCCATGATGAGGGACTTTTTGAAGTAAGTCCTTGAAACGAGTCCATGCTTCATAAAGGGTTTCGCCTTGACGTTGTTGAAACATCAAGATGTCATTCCTTAACTTTGTAGTTGTACCCGGTGGGAAAGATTGAGCAAGGAAACGAGAGGTGAGATCATCCCAAGATGTGATGGATCCCGCGGGAAAATGCTCAAGCCATTGACTAGCTTGGTCACGTAGGGAGAATTGGAAGAGACGCAATTGGGTCGTCTCTCGAGTTTCAACATCAAGGTCTATGGAATCTACGATTTTGAAGAAATCCTTGAGGTGTTGATTTGGATCTTCGGAACGAAGTCCATGGGATGCACATCCGCTTTGCACCAATCGGATGGAGTCGGATCGCAAGGGAGACACATTGGCTCCTTGAGTGAGCTTAATGGTGTTTCGATAGCCTTGGTGGCTAGGACGGGAGTACTATCCTAAAGTGTAGTCTCTAGGAGGTTGGTTTTGTTGGGGTGGGTTGATGGGATCAAAGATATTACCACCTTCCATGATGGCGGATAGCAATGGTTACGAACAAAGAAACGAAGAAAAAAGATAGACTAAAGAAATTCTAATAAAAAGAAAATAAAAATCTCACTAGAAAGGAATCTAATTAGTAGACCTAATAAAAATAAATTTCAACATAAGCAATAACTATTCCCCGGAAGTGGCGCCAAAAACTTGATGCGTGGTTTTGCAACCTTGAAAAAGGTTTTACTTCTTAAGGGATCTTGAGAAGCTTGCAATCCCCACCAGGCAGTGTACCTGACCGATGTAGTATAGTGTAGTGGCAAGTACCGGGGGATTGATCGTTCTACTTGGGGAATAGTGTTCGTTAGGATTGAAATAGATTCAACTATGTCTAGAGGTAAGGGATGATTCTTTTTGTATTTTTATATTTTAATGAAAGCAAGTAAAAATCTCGGTTTTAGGAAGAGTGGCCGGAATTAGTTGCTAGTCAACTAACCTAAATAACTACAAATGCAATAAAAATAAAATAACAAGAAAATAAATGTGAGAGACTTCTAATATGGAGACAAACGTGTTTACTTAGGTTTCCTTACTCCCTAGTTATCTTTTATTAGTTGATAGGTTTGCTACAATTGTGTGGATGCCGGGTTACGGTCTTAATACCATTCGTGGGGCTGTGTACAATCTTCCCCAACTCTATAAGCTCTTATCTCCTCCTACAACGACACGTTAGGTGCCCAATCGTAGGGATTATAAACAATGGCTTATGCATTAAGTACAACCAATTAACCGTAGTACACATCCGATTCATGTTTCTTAAGACGTTCAAGCATATTACCATTTGGAGTATTGCCAGTTTTCTTAAGCTTTACATCAATAAACATCCACCCACAACAATTAATTACAAACCAATCAATGAATAATCAATAACTACGTTTCATTATACCTAAGCTAACACAAACAAACCTAGCCTAGCATGTTAAAGGAAGAAAAGCATACGATATAATCAAACAACACATAGACATATTGAATGATTAAAGGATAACTTATCTTTAATTAAACATGGAAGAAAAGAGGGTTTGAAA